>CAOGCB010647690.1:0-16515 GCA_948266635.1 Cnidoscolus chayamansa
TAGACTCTAGACCCTGCACCGTAGACTCTAAACCCTAGACTATGGACCCAAGACTCTAGACTTAGACCTTAAATATTATACCTTAGACCATAGACCTCACACCGTAGACCTTAAACCATAGACCTTAAACCATAGACCCTATACACTAGACCCTACACCATAAACTCTACACCCTACACCATATGACGTACACTCTTTACCTTAGGACCTACAAGCTACACACTACATCTTAGACTTGAGATACTCGAGTACCTAGAGCCAAGAAGCTAGATATTAAACCCTAGACCATGGACCCTAGAACCAAGATTCATACACCACATACTCTAAACCCTAAACTCAAGACTCGAGACCCTAGTCTATAGACCCTGGACCTTAGACCCTAGACACTATACCCTAGACCATAGATCTGAGACCCCAGATCCAAGACCCTACAACCTCAACTCTAGACCCAACATCTTACACCCTAGCTTTTGAGACTTTAGTCCCTAAACCTTAGACCCTAGACCCTACATACTAGACCATACACCCTACATCGTACATAGTAGACCTTACAACCTACATCCTACACCTTCCACCCTATGCTCTACACCTTCCACCCTGCACCATACACCCTACACCATACAACCTACACCATACACCTTACACCATACAACCTACACCCTACACTGTAGACCCTACACCCTACACTATAAACCCTACATGGTAGACCATACACCCTAAACCATAAACCCTAGACACTAGGGCATATACTATAGAACCTAGACGTAGACACAAGAAGAACCTATACATTAAACCTTACATCGTAGACCCTAGACCTTAGACCATAAACCCTAGACACTAGACAATATTGCCTAGACCATAGAACCTACACTATACCTAGACACCCAGGACCTTAGACCCTAGACCCTAGACCCTACACTACACTCTACACTGTAGACATAAGATCCTAGTGCCTAAACCTTACATCTTACACCCTAGACATTAGACCCTAGACATTAGACCCTAGACCTTAGAAGTTAAACCCCACACTCTAGACCCGACTCAAGACCATAAACCATAGACATAAGACCCTAGACCATAGACTTTAGTCACTAAACCCTAGACCCTAGACCTTAAATACTAGACCCTACATCTTAGACCCTACACTTTAGACTATAGATCGTAGAATCTAGACCCTAGACTGTAGATTCTAGACCCTCGACCCTAGATCTTAAACTCTTGACTATGGAAGCTAGACACTAGACCATAGACCCTAGACCCTATACCTTACATCCTAGACCCTAAACCCTACACTTCACACTCTAGACCCTAGATTCGAGACTTAAACCCTAGGCCGTACCCCCTAAATAATACACCATAGACCTGACACCCTAAATCCTAGACAGTAAACCCTAGACCTTAGACCCTATACCTTAGATCCGAGACCCTACACCCTACAAACTACACTCTACACCCTATACCCTACACCCTACACCCTACACCCTATAGCCTACGCCCGACACCCTACACCCTACACACTACACCCTAAACACTAGAACTAAAACCCTAAACCCTAGACCAAAGATCTTAGACCCTAGACCCTATACCTTAGACCGTAGCCCCTAGACCGAATACCATAGAACCTAGACCCTAGCCGCTAGATGTTAGACCCTACACCCCACACTATACACCTTAGATCGTAGACCGTAGACCCCTACACCGTAGACCCCTAGACCCAAGAACATAGACATTAAACTCTAGACCCAAGACCCCACACTATAGACCCTAGACCCTAGACCCTAGACCCTACACCATATACCCTGGACTATAAACCTTGGACCCTGCATCGTAAAACCTAGACCCTAGACCATACACCATAGACCCTACATCATAGACACTAAACCCTAGACCTTAGATGCTAGACCATACACCCCACACTCTACACCCTACACTATAGACCTTAGACCCTAGACTGTAGACCCTAGACCCTAGACCATAGACACTAGACCTTATATCCTAGACACTACATTGTAAACTTTAGACTGTATACCCTAGACACTAGATAATAGTCCTTAGAACATAGAACCTTCACCCTACACCCTAGACTCTAGACCTTAGAAGCTAGATACTAGACCCTAGACCTATACACCCTACACCCTAAATCCTAGACCCTACACCCTAGACTCTTGACCTTAAACCCCACACTCTATAACCTAGACTTGAGACCCTAGGCCCTACACCTTACACCTTACACCCAAGACTCAAGATATTTGTGACTCTAGACCCTAAAAGCTAGAAACTAGACCCTAGAGCATAGACCTTAGACCCTAGAGCATAGACCCTACTTTGTATAACCTACACTCGAGATGTTAAACCTTAGATTCTAGACCCTAGACCCTACACCCCACACTATAGGCCCTAGACTCGAGACTGGAGATCCTAGTCCCTAGACCCTAGACCATACACACTAGGTCTTGGACACCACACCCTAGACATAGACCTAAGACCCTAAACTCAAGACCCTATAGCCTCGACTATAGACCCTACTCCCTACACTCCCAAGACCTTAGTACCTACACCCTAGACCCTAGACCCTAGACATTAGACCATAGACCCTAGACCCTAGACACTAGACCATAGACCCTAGACACTAGACCATAGACCCTAGACCCTAGACCCTAGACACTAGACCATAGACCCTAGACCCTAAACCCCACACCTTTGACCTTGGACCCTACACCCTACACCAAACAACCAAACACCCTACACCTTACACCATATACTCTACACCATAAATCCTAGACCCTAGACTATATATCCTAGGCCCTACACCTTACACCCTACACCTTAGACCCTGGACCCTAGACCATACACTCTAAACCCTAGATCCAAAACACTAGACCCTAAACCCTACAAACTAGATCCTATAACATTAACTCTAAACACAAGACCCTACACCCTGCACCCTACACCCTACACACTACACCCTACACCATACACCTTTGATCCTAAACCCTAGACAAAAGACCCTAGACCGTAGACCTTAGACCCTATGCCCTACACCCTACATCATAGACTGTAGACCCTAGGTTGTAGGCCCTAGACGCTTCACCCTACACCTTAGACTTTAGATACTCGAGACCTTAGACCCTAGAAGCTAGACACTAAACCCTAAAAGTTATACCATAGACTTTACTCTATACAACTTAGACCCTAGGCCCTTCATCCTAGACCCTAAACCCTAAATCGCAGATGGAGTGATAATCAACTTCTATGTGCTTGGTTTGTTCATGTTAAACTAGATTTGCTATAATTTGTATGGCACTAGTGTTATTGAAATGTAGTGGAGGTTGTTATGCTCGGGGAGAAATCAAGTTTTGAAAGAACACCATGCACCCAAATAATCTCAGTGCATGCGACAAACATGGAGCGATATTCTACTTCAATGGATGACTTAGTGACAGAGTCTTATTTCTTGCATTTCCATGAGATTGGAGCATTGCCTATAAACATACACCAGCCAGTAGTAGATTTTCTAGTGTTTGGACATCCAAACCAATCAGCATAACTATATGCTTGGAGTTGTGGTGAGGAACCAACAGGAAATAATAAGCCATGATTGGAGGTGCCAAGGAGATATCTAATAATTTGGTGTACGACTGAAAGATGGAAATGTGGAGGTGATTGCATGAATTTGCTAACTGTGTGGACAGCAAAAGAGATGTTTGGCCTTGTGATGGTTAGGTAGATAAGACTACCAACCACCTTACAGTATAAAGTAGGGTCTGTAGGTAGCTGGTGGCGAGTAGCGAGTTGCAGGTTGCAAGTTACAGGTAATTAGTAGCATGTAGTATGTAGCAAGAAATAAGTTGCAAGTAGCATATTGCAGGATGCAGCATGCAGCATGAAACTTGAAAGTTGCAAGGTATAGGTTGCAGATGTGCCAGTAGTTGGTAACAGGTAGCCGGTGTTTTAGTAGCTGAAAGTCGGTAGCAGGTTGCAGGTTACAGGTAGTAAGTTGCAGATTACAGTTTGCAGGTTGCAAGTTGCACATTGTATGTTGTAGGTTGCAAATAGCATATTACAAGTTGCAAGTAGCAGATAGCAAGTTGCAGGTGTTCATGAAGATTGCATATAGCAAGTTCCAAGTGTTCAAAATAGTAGGTTGCAAGTGTTCATGGTAGGTAGCAAATAATAAGTAGTAAGTAGGAGATGATTATTATATTGATTGATTTGTTGATGATGTAAATCAATAAAGACTGAATTTAATTAATATGTCATTAAAGTATATGGTTATTATCAATATTTTATTTGTATAGATTTTTATGATTTATATATTTAATTATATATTTCATACTCTAATCATCTTATCTTATATAATTTTATATTTTAAATGAAATTTTAACATTATATTCTATCTTATATAGAAGGTTCATAACTGACTAAATCTCGAATCCCATCGCAAATTACTCGACATACAATTAATTAAAGAGAGATTGAAGAAGCATATTAGTCGCTCTTTGGAGACATAAAGAGGGTAGAAACAAAACCAAAGAGGAAATCGTTTTGGGCCAAGATTATGATCCAGATACTAAAATTAATGCAAACTAGAAGACAAAAGCCCAAAGCCAATTAGAAAAAAAAATCTATAAAATTATAATGTCCAAATCAAAATTAATTGGAAAAGTATTGTTGTAATAAGAATTGCGATTTATTATATAGTCTATTAATTAATGGTGAAAATTCTATTTGTAAAAAAATCAGTAGTTAGTTTTATTAACATGTTACTTTGATTAATTGCTTGATTTTGATACCACCCAGAACCCCCACAGGAAAAGTTAAAAAAACAAAAAAAAAAAAAAAAAAAAAGTAAAGAGAAAGGGGATGTAGCTACGAAATGTGAATGTTTTAAGAGCATGCCCACTCCCAATACCCCACTTCTTCCCAGCTCTAACTTTAATGCTCCCTCTCTTTGCCCTTTAATCTCATCTTTATTATAAATAATTACTCTTAAATATAGCTTTCCTCTTTATGAAACTTTAAATATAACAAAAATGAAAAAAGAAAAGGATAGCTTCTACTGTGACTTGGGTCGAGTGAGACTGTCCATGTCTGTTATACCCATCACTTCAATCTTTTTCTGGTTTTTGGAATATCCATTTACAATTGATTGATTAATTAATTAATTAATTGGTAATTGCTGATCTTTCTCTTTCTTCCAAGTCTCTTTTCTTTTCCTCTGTCCCTCTCTTTAATTTTTGTTGGGAGTAAAATCTACATGCTGTCAGCTTCTGGTTTTGCAGGGAGAGAGAGTGTGTGTGTGAGAGAGAAGTGCGGTTACCTATGTCTCCAAATCATCTGATCTCACTATAATCTATAACCAATCCAACCTAATATAATCTCCTCTAATCTGATACTGAGAGGGGAAATACAGAAATTAAGAAAGAAAAAGGAAATGTAGGAGTGTGTTTTTGCGGCTTCACCAATTCTTCAAACCCTACACTAACTTCTGCTACTTTTAACTTTCATCTCATTCATTCCACAACTAAAGAGCTACTGCTGCTACTTCACACTCCCATTACCTGCAACCTTCAAGCCAGAGCTTGTAATGGGGTCCGAACAGAATAGGTTCCCTCAGCAGGAACGGGTATGTCCCCCTCTCATCTCAAAATATTTGCTGTTTTGGGTCAGATCTAGATCTGGATATGTCTTTCCATTTCCATTTTTTGTTTGTCTTCGCCTTTTCTGGTTTGACCTATCAATCTTCCTTCTCAGATCTGTGTATTACGCGACATTTACTTTAATGCCAATGCTCGCTTTACTTTAATTTCCCTATTCTTTTGGATGCACGATCACGAGTTCGCACCGTTTTGTTTTCTTTTCACTTCCTATTTCCTTCCGGGAAAATTTTCGGTGCTACAGATTATCCTAGTATGTATGGCCTACGCAGATCTGAGGAGAATGTCCCTCGGGATCACTTGTTGCCTTGTAATGTAGCCATCCCTTTTCAGATTGATTCTTCCTCTCTGTATATTATGGAGCTCTTTTCCTAATTTTCAGAATCAGCATACTATATTCGAAACAGCATCCTACGCCACAATTTAACTATGCATAGCTGGCAGTGAGTTGCGTGGCTGAATTTGTTCTCTGATAAACTGCATTCGGGTTTTATAGGGAAAGAGGTGGAGTGGTATTTTTGTAAGTAGAGGGATAGTCGAGGACTAGATCTCTTATCACAATAACATGCCAAATTACTTGCATAAGCCAGAGATCTAATATAAACTTTTATCCCCCCCCCCCCCCCCCGGGAATTTTTCAATCAATGGTTAAGCTGAAGCCATTATCCGGGATTTAAAAATACTAAGGTGACGTTGCCTTAAACTATGGAACTTCAATAAGTTGCAGTTGGCCATTTTGACATTTATTTATTTATGGCATATTCACAACTCTAGATGATTACGGCATTCAGTTTCCTGGTCCTTCTTGTCAAGTAGCTAACAAAAATTTGTGTGCAGACAAGTTTGGATTGGGGATGGGAGACTGAGGTAATACTTGCTTCCTAGAAATGAGATAAATGTAGACTTCTTGCTTAGAGTTTAGAACTGTTATTGAAAAATGCTCTCCTCATATATGTTCAGAAGGTATTAAAAATTAGTTTAAATAAATTTGACATGGTTAGTCATAAGAATTCCAAAATAAATAAATAGCTCTTTTTAACATCTAATATGGTGATTCTTCAAAACCCAAATTTTTTGCCTCCCAACCTTGGGTCCAAAATGGGGCCTCGTGAAAATGTGCCTTTCATCTTTACTTGATGTTCAAAAATTTAAGACAAATCAATGAGAAAGGTAGGAGGATCTTCTTGTCCTCCTTGCCTGAGAGGAGAATTGGCATGCATGGAAGAATGATGAATAAATTGTCTTAGAATAATGGGATAAATTTCTTGATTTGATTTACGACAAAAAGTATGGCCTTCAAATAGGATATGGATAGAAGTAATAATACTTGATGATGTGTATTAAATATTAGTATTATTGTGAATTATTATATTCTTCATGAATTCGTTAATTTTAAACCTTCAAGTGCAACCAAGTATGTATGAAATGAACTGAGGGTGCTTCTACTGCAACATTTATACATACCTTTGCTCTTACTCTGCAAACAAGATACATTTGTTAATTGATGCATGTGTCAAACCTGGCAGCATTGTCCTCTGAATTATGTTTCGTCTTGCTTGTTTCTGTGTTTTTATATGTTCGTGTCTGTACATGCTGTATTTTATGTATTTATACTCAAAATTTTCTCACAATTTCCTTGTTAGCATTTCCACAATGTTTATCACTTACCGTTGACTAACTATCTTCTGCCATAAAAATAGCCGCAAGCCAGTAAATTCTAGATTCTGAGTTTGGCCCAATATTTTTGAGTTTTGTGAAGGTTTTCACACTATGCAAAAAGGCCATGGCAAGTTTGAAAATAAAGATTTTGTTGGTGTTGATCTAGTTAATTCTATTTTATATATATGTGTGTGTGTGTGTGTGTGTGTTGTGGTTAACATTGAGGGGTTGTACTCTAATGGCAGCGTAAGAGATGGGGAGGATGCTGGGGTGCATTTTCTTGTTTTGGCTCGCAGAAGGGCGGAAAACGAATTGTGCCTTCATCTCGTATTCCTGATGGTAATGCAACAGCAGTGCAGCCAAATGGACAACAAGCTGGGGTGCTGACCAACCAAGCTCCAACACTAGCTCCATCACTTTTAGCTCCACCTTCTTCACCAGCATCATTTACTAATTCAGCTCTCCCTTCAACGGCTCAGTCACCTAGTTGCTTCTTGTCTTTATCAGCCAACTCACCTGGTGGTCCTTCATCCACAATGTTTGCCACTGGGCCATATGCCCATGAAACACAACTAGTTTCTCCTCCTGTTTTCTCAACCTTCACAACGGAGCCATCTACTGCTCCTCTTACTCCTCCACCAGAGTTAGCTCACTTAACTACACCCTCTTCCCCAGATGTGCCTTTTGCTCAATTCCTCTCATCTTCTACTAATCTCAAAAGCACTGAGAAGACCAATTACATTGCTGCTAGTGATCTTCAAGCTACATATTCGCTTTATCCTGGAAGTCCTGCCAGCAGTCTCATTTCACCGATTTCTAGGACCTCAGGGGATTGTTTATCATCATCCTTTCATGAACGAGAGTTCCCCCCTCAATGGGATCCATCTGTCTCTCCCCAAAATGGAAAATATTCAAGGACTGGTTCTGGCAGGCTCTTTGGGCATGATACAAGTAGTGCCTCCATGGTATCTCAAGATACAAATTTCTTCTGTCCTGCCACATTTGCACGATTCTATCTGGACCATAATCCGCCATTTCCTCATACTGGTGGAAGGTTAAGTGTTTCCAAGGATTCAGATGTTTATCCTACTGGTGGAAATGGCCATCAAAACAGGCACAGTAGAAGTCCCAAGCAAGACGTGGAAGAATTAGAAGCTTACAGAGCATCCTTTGGGTTCAGTGCTGATGAAATTATCACTACTCAACAATATGTGGAAATTTCTGATGTAATGGATGACTCTTTTACCATGACTCCTTTTACTTCAAATAAACCTAATCTAGAAAGTGTTGAAGCTGCATCTATGGGTGAAGGCCACAAGGCACAAACAACACAGACAAACTTGCCCAGCATTAAATTGAGATCGGATACTATATGTGTTGAAGCACCAATCTCATGTGATAGGCTTGAAGGTAAACCTTTGTTACCCTTAGCTATATTAAGGTTACATCGTTTCATTCTCATTGGGAAAAGGAAAAATTCAAAAGCACTGTCACTTGTATTCAACCCATGTTTCTGTACTCTCCTTCATTCTGTGGTTTCTCCTCATGCAGAACAGTCCTTTTGCTGTTTTCATATTTCCAATTTTACCTGTACATTTTTTAGTCCGTAGATTTAGTGGGGGAAATTCCTATCAGTTACAAGATAATATAGGCCTGTCTTTTTTAGAGCAGACGGAAAGGGACAAAGGGGAACTCTGGTATTAAAGTGTTACTTTGATTAGAAAAGTTAAAAATCTATGGCAGTCTAATGTCTGTAACTTTTGCATTCCATGAGAAATGGTGTCTTTACTGCATATTGTTTTTCCTGTCGGGAGGTGCCTACTTTCTTTATTACTCTTTTCTCACCTTGCTTCCACTTCCATCATGTTGAGGCAATATTTCTATGCAATGCTGAATTGGTTTCCGAAATAATATCTTTCCTAATAAATTCCCCTTCATGTATTCAATTCAGATCCTAAATCAAGAAAGCAGTGTGGAGATGTCTCTGCGTCAAGTACACCTGGTATCCATGCTTTAAAAGATGACGATGGGATATTTTTGAAGATAACATCATCGAAAATCAGCAGGAAATATGATCTGGGATCATCCTGCTCTGATGCAGAAATTGACTACAGGAGGGGAAGAAGCTTAAGAGAAGGCAAAGGAGATTTCGTGTGGCATGAGTAATTAGAGAAAAAGCAATCCTCCGATGTACGATGTATTAAATTGCAGGTTTCTGTCATACTCTTCTGTTTGGATTTATATATGATAGGTGGATGATCTAACATATGATCTAACGTATTCTCCTCCTGTCTTTCCTCCTTTCCTGCTCTTTCAGGTGTGTGCCTGATATCCCTGCTTGATGAGTGTATTCTGTGTTCTTAACTTCCCATTCTCCTACAAGTTATATATAAATATATATGTATTGTGATGCATTTACTTATATTAATATTATGTGCAAATGAAATTTTTGGAGATATAATATATAATGTCATTAGCTAAATGATTCAGGAAAATAAATGTGCGTGTGATTATTTGTCAGCTTTTTGTTTGGTAGTGTGAATTGCTAGTTGACATTTCATTGTTCTCTTTAAAGAATCACTCAAAACCGGTTCTTGATAAATGGAATGAAGGAAAGCTTCTATACCTTTGCAGTAATCATGAACTGTAGACTTTCAAGTGGGAATTATTTGCTATTCATGAATGAACGTAGTTTAGCGTTTTGCACAGCAGTTATACGTGTATATAGAGTAGTTGATAGCATATGCAATTATTTCATAAAATAATAAAGTTTCTATTAAATAAATTTAAAATTTGACATTAATAGAAATTTTACAAATTTCAGGGAAATGAACAGTTCAAGACTTTTTTATTTTAAATGGATATGTATCCACCAAGCTAAAAATAAAAATCTCCATAAAAACTTGATTTCAATGATTTACACTATTGTGCTTACACGTACGATTCTGATGCCAATATGAATTGAAAGCTTAACAGCATGTTTCCATAGTATGATGGAGATGATCTTCGATGTATTTTGGCTTCTAGCTTTACTCGGAAGCATGTGTAGAATTGTATAGTTATGATAGTTGAAGAGAGGATAAAAATGTCAGGCTGAAAATATTACTCATCCTGAATTAAAAATTTAGACATATATCAAGTAATTATGCAAATGCATATTTCAATTAATGCATTCAATATAGATATCATGATGTGAGCATGTTATAAATATTTTATATAATTATAATATATATTAATTTTGCATTTACTCACTAAGTCTGATGTGCTAAAATTGGTCTCAATCTGTCACTCCAAATTTCATGATTTGTTCATAGATTTAGTTGAGTTAGTGTATATGAACACCAAAATGCATAAAGATTACTTAGCATGTTGGATGGATTTGGAGAAATATAAATTCTAAGAAGGTTTAGATAAAAATGAATGCTTAATGGATGAATTTATTGCATGTTGTGTCTGATGTTATATTTGAGTTCACTGAGTTGATGAGATTATGCAGATTTGATGGAAATGATAGAAAATAATTATTAGTAAAATATTTTTAAGTTTCATATGTAAAAATGAATTTTTAAAATACTCTATATTTTTTTGTTGTCTTTTTATATGGATTATACTTTTCAACTCTTAAATTTTTAATATTTTTATAATAAAAATGATTTAAGAGTATAGCAATCTAATATAAATATTAACTAAAGATACAAAATAATTTTAATTTAGTTAAATCATGTGATTGCCTTTATTGTTTTAAAATATCAAAAAATTACACTCTTAATATCTTAAAGAAATAATATATTTAAGTATTACCGTAATAGTCCAGCCGTACCGGAATACTATCGACATTAAAATCTCAACCATCCAAAGGTGATCGATATTCTAACAAGTTTACGTATCATCATATGTCATTTTTACATTATAATTTTTTGCTTTTTCTTTCATTTATTAAGTTTCATTTCATTACATTATTGTTTATTATACATTTATTCATTCACTTTCATTCATTTTTATATATGCATGTATACATTTTATAACATTCATGACATGCATGTACATAACTATTATGACATAAGGAATCATATGAAAGAATACAAGTTCTTTATCACTAAATGATCATACATTCCTATATCAAGATATACATAGTTATGTTACTTTATTACATAATCTGTTACATTTCATGATCTAGGGTAGTAGTAGCTAATACATACTTAGAACTTAAGCATAGTTTGAATCAATTGAATAATTGATTAAAAAAATTCAATATTTACTTATAACAATTAAAAAATGTTCAATTTTACTCAATTATTATTTGCTTTAGAATCAGCTCGTTGAAATATAATTGAATATATTTATAAATATTTATCTAAATAAGTAAATAAAAATTATAACATTATTATATCGCATTGTGAGTCATACTATGAAATTATGGGAGAGGATTATAGAATATAGATTGAGGAGAATTACAAGAGTGTCGGAGAATCAATTTGATTTTATGCCAGAGAAATCTACTTTGGAGGCCATTTCTCTTCTAAGAAAACTAATGGAATTGTATCAAGAGAATAAGAAAGATCTTCACATAGTATTTATTGACTTGGAGAAGGCCTATGATAGAGTGCCAAGAGAAGTGCTTTGGTGGGTTCTAGAGAGGTAGAGTGTCAATGTCAAGTATATTAATATCATCAAGGATATCTATGAGAACGCATCCACTAGTGTAAAAACACCGGGTGGGGACACATAGGCTTTTTCCATTACCATTGGATTGCATTAAGATTCGGCCATGAGTCCATATTTGTTTACTCTTGTTATAGACGAGCTAACCAGAAACATACAAGATGATGTGCCTTGGTGTATGTTATTTGCAGATGACATTGTGTTAATCGATGAGACCAGTGAGGGAGTTAATCGTAAGCTGGAAGTATGGAGGAAAACTCTTAAAGATAAGGGTTTTAGGTTAAGTAGGGGTAAAACAGAATATATGCACTGTGAGTTCAGTTTAAAGAAAAAGAAAGAACAAGAGGTTAATTTGGATGGAATTTTGGTTCCAAGAGCCAAACAGTTTAGATATTTGGGCTCTGTGTTTCAAAATGAAGGTCGTATAGACGAAGATGAGGCCCACAGAATACAGGTAGGGTAGGTGAAGTGGAAGGGAGCATCAGGAGTCTTATGCGACAATAAAATACCATTGAAGGGGAAAGGTAAATTCTATAGGACTGTTGTTCGACCAGCGATGCTATATGGTAGTGAGTGTTGGGCACCTATAGGGCAACATCTTCATAATATGAGCGTGGCAGAAATGAGAATATTAAGATGGATGTGTGGCCATACTAGATTAGATAAAATTAAGAATGAGCATATTCGGCAGAAAGTACAGGTAGCAGAGGTTGGTGATAAGGTGAGAGAAGGAAGACTTAGATGATTTGGGCATGTTTTACAGAGACCTCCCCCATGCGACGGTTAGCAAGTGGGAGAACTTGAGGGTTGATGGGGCTAAGAAAGGTCGAGGTAGACCTAAGATAGTTTGGAAGGAAGTAATAGACAAAGACTTACGAGCCTTAAATATTGATGCAGATTTAGTTAGTAATAGACTTGAATGGAGGCGTAAAATCCGCGTAATGAAAGGAGTATAAGGCGTGTGATTGTTGATATTGTCTGTGAGCTTATTTGTTAGAGGATCTATATAGCCGACCCCAACTTGTTTGGGACTAAGGCTTGATGATTATGATGATGCATTTTACACATTATAATTTTAATTATTATGCTACAAAATCATTACAATATATATAAAAGATGATATAGTTGGGGGAAATTGTTAAAAGATGGATGAATTTCAAATGGAGAGAAACTTTGCCTCCCAATCGTGTCAGATGTTAAAAATGCAAATCAAAGGTAACCTATGGACTAGTTAGGGTATTATGGAAAATAGAGGCATTCATTTCTCTAATAGTAAAGCCTAAAATTGGTTCAAAACATATATGGAAAGTCTTAAATAACCAAAGAATAGAAGTTAAGTAAAAAGAAAACATGCAAAATTGAAAGTGGAAGATGAAAGTAGTAAAAGTGTCATTTTAAAAAGTTTAAAAGTGATTTTCAATCCAAGCCATCCAAAAAGCAACACCCCCTCATCTAGACTATACGTATGTTATATAAGGATTAAGGAAGAGTGTAAAAGAAAAGAGAAAATATTGTCTTCTACCCTTTCTTCAATTAGCAGAACCCATCTCCTATTCTTCCACCATTTTGAACATCTTCATCTAAGCTTCAAAATCACTAAAATTCATCATAAATCCAAAGGATTTTGCCACAAAATGTATTCTAAGGTCATAGGAGTTAGCAAGGCAGTAAAAAGGAGGAGAAAAAAAGAAGAAGAAAGGTTTGGTATCTTGACATATTGCCATGCTTTCTTGTATTTTTTTAGTATTATTTGAATGAAATGTTGTTTTCATAGATTATTTTTGAATATGCTGAATTATGATTATATGAAAATGGTGCGAATATGGAAAAATAATAACTTCTTTTTGTTGTAAGATGTAGAGACCATGGAAACATCAAAAGGTGAAATAAGGTTTTAGTATGGTGAGAGTTCTACATGGCCCAGCCTACTTAGGTTGGCAACTTGAAATATCTGGTTTGTTTTGAATGTGTAAAATGGTTGATTATGAATTCTTAAGCATTTAAAACTGAAAGAAAATGATAAAGCGAGAAACAAAAGCTTTGGTGCTGGTAACTAGTGTTAGCTAAACCTACTAAGTGAGGAGACATTGAACTTTTGATTGTTCTTGATTTGGAAATCGATTACATAGGTGTTATTTAATGCTCACATAATTAAATGAAGTGTAAAAGTAGAAAAAAAGGGGAAGCTTTGGTGCGAAAATGATATCTTAGTTGAATATGATAATATTGAAATATAAAGTTCGAAATTATTCTAAATGAATTTGATGTTATATTTTGAGATTATTTTAAGTGAATTTAACGTTATATTTTGAGATTATTCTAAGTGAATTTAACGTTATATTTTGAGATTATTTTAAGTGAATTTGATATTATATTTTTGGTATTTATATGCACATATGATTGATTGAAAGTGTGATTTGGGATAAACTTGCTTACTGCCCAATCTAAAAGAACATGGTATGGTTGATGATTATAAGTGTACAATGCAAGTTGTAATACCTAAATGGCCAAATATTTGTGTAAATGAAATGAAAGTGTGCAATTGGTTTGACATGCAGGTTGCTGAATTTTGGGTATTTTAATGCATTTGCAATCATTTGAAAAAAATGTTTTGGTATAAAATATAGTTATTGCCTATTTTTGTACCGTGTGATAAATAAAGTTTAATGTACTAATGAAGATAACAACTTCATTGTTAAGGAAAATAACGGAAATGCCTGATGGGAAGGAAACAATCACTACACACAACTCATGATAATCATTCTCCACTTGAATAAATTTATTAGGAGTAAAATTAATAAAATCACAACAATAACACAAGATGCCCAAAATGCACAAATAAAAAAATTCACCATAAGAACACTAAATTTCTTTAACGTAGCAAAAACTCATTCGATGTGAAGGATAAAAACTATGAGACCCTCTGCTGGTCCAAACAAATAAAATTCACTATAAAATTTTGTCTTATAAATTTCAACAAGCCACAATAATCAGAAATAAGGCTTAACATCAAATAATCATAAGTAAGTAAAGAACTAAATAAAAGAAGAGTCATAAATCAGAGGCTATTATTCTAAATAAAACTGGTAGCATTCCAACAATCAAAACTCAATCTCCAATGTTTAGAATAAACTACAAGAAGTGAAAAACATGCTCACCAAAAATTAGTCCGATCAGACAAAGGATAGCTGCTCAACCGTTGAAAATGATGAAACACGACAGTGCTGGAATACAAACTAAACAGCTTAAAGTTTAGCAATAAAACCTCAACTTGTGGACCACCAAAACAGATATCCACTGTTCATAATCAAGATCAATGTATCTTCTAACAGTTCACCAAAAATCAGCTTGATTTAAGGTTGAAACACCATTAGATCACAAGAAAATCTTGGACAATTCAAAGTTGGAAAAGTAATCTCTCTTCAAGTGATGGTTCAATTCTCTCAAGAATTTTTTTTAACTCTAAAAAATTGGATGTGGAAAAGTGATACAAAGACAATAAAAAATAACCCTAATGGGCTCTCACAAGTAGGCTTTAAAAAAACATGGGTTTTACCATATAGGAGGGAACCCAAAACCAACAATTCTCCCCTTCTCGACTATGTGGAGATAGCCAAACCAACAATTAAACAACATGCTTCAAACTTCATCCTTGTTAGAGCTTTTGTTCACATATCATCACCATTATCATCAGTATGACTTAGAATCTAAAATATCACGAATCCAATGATAAGGGAAATGCCTGATAAGAAGGACACAGTCACTACACACAACTCACAATAATCCTTCCCCACTTGAATGAATCTACTAGGAGTAAATTTAATAAAATCACAGCAATGACACAAGATGCCCAAAATGCACAAAAAAAAATATTCACCACAAGAACACCGAATTTCTTTAACTTGGCAAAAATTCCTTCGATGTGAAGGAGAAAGAAGAGTCACAAATAAAAGGCTACTATTCTAAATAAAACTGGTAGCATTCCAACCGTCAAAACTCATTCTCCATAGTTTAGAATAATCAAGAAAGGAAAAATATGCTCAACAAAAATCAACCCGATCAGACAAAGGATAGCTGACCAACCGTTGAAGATGATGAAACACGACAGTACTGGAATACAAACTGAATAGCTTAACATTTAGCAACAAAACCTCAACTTGTGGACCTCTAAAATAGATCTTCACCATTCATAATCAGGATCAATGTGTCTTCTAACAGTGCACTAAAAATCAGCTTGATCAGAGATCGAAACGCGATTAGATCACCAGAAAATCGTGGATAGGTCAAAGTTGAAAAAAGTAATCCCTCTTCAAGTGGTGGTTCATTCTCTCAAGATTTTTTTAACTTTGAGAAATTGGCTATGGAAAAGTGATACAAAGACAATAAAAAACAACCATAATGGGCTCTTATAAGTGGGCTTAAAAAAATATGGGTTTTATCACATAGGAGGGAATCTAAACCCAACAATGCCCTTACTTATAAATAGGCAAGGGCACAACCACTTTTTGATAATAAATAAATTTGAGTGGTTTCAAGG
>CAOGCB010648553.1:0-14203 GCA_948266635.1 Cnidoscolus chayamansa
TATGCTTATTTATCCAATCAACAGTTTATTTTAATATGCATTTAGCCTCCAATTCCTGTGTATAAAAATATCCGAATGATTTTGACAAGTTGATTGCAGTTCGCTCAACACAAGCTGATCAAGATTTAGAGTCAGCATTCACATATTTACTGAATACTTTTGCTGTTCCTATACATTGGAGCGGCCAAAACCACCATCATATCTCTAAGACAACCTAGAAAAGCGGGTAACACAACTGATCTTGACCTATTCCTAAAACAGGTTAACAGAATAGAACTTTTCTAATAACAGGAGTTAGGAATTCCCTAGTAAATAAATAAGCAAAAATATATTTCAAAATTAAATTCTTTTAGTTAATGGTTCTTGTAAGATCATCAGGTTTGGCATTGTACATAGCTTGCTGACCTGAAGGCTTAAAAACTAGCATTATGAAAATTCCTCAGCTTGTTGTTTCATCGTCTTATGCTTCCTTTTAGCCTCCAGATGCGCAGCAAGTTGAGCACGCTTCCTCTTTTCCTGCTCCAACTCTCTCTCTAATTCGGTTACCTAATTTTTTACCATCAATAACAACCATATCTCATTATTATTCTAAACAGTTATCAAATTTTGCTAAAGCTGATGATTTCCAGCTACAAGATACCTACGATTTGTTTTAACTCGATCTCCTTCTGCCTGTATTCCTCACACCTGTACAAGATGGTTATTGGATACACTTCAGTAATATAAACCTAACAACAATCAAAACAACCCCCATAAAAGATAAAAACTAAAATAAAATCCAGCTAGTAAAAATAAATAAATACAGAAATCATGGTATGTGTCAGTACGTCATAAGAAGAACAGATTTAAACCTCTCTATATGCCAATGATATTTGTATCTAAAATATGAACAAGGAAAAATAAATTGATCAGCGTCTATTTGCAATAATATGAGATAGAAGCATAAACAATGTACATTGATGGCGTCAAGACAAGACAATGTGTAAGTGAACTCTAACAACTATGTGTCCCTTGATTGCACTGAACCAAAAGCCAAGCTTGCAGTCAAAGAAAAAAGAAGTAAAAGAACATCATTATTTTTCTTACCTTCAGGCTTGTTAGTGAGTTTGTTGACACTCGCTCATTTCTGATTTGTTAGTTTCACTGGAAAAAAATAGATAATTTTGAAATATTTTCTGCATTCCTTTTTCACTTTTGGGAAGCTTAGGAAAAGTGATCAATAAAAATATTTTCCTGTCCAAAGTAGCATCTGCTTCTTGAAACAAGAAAACATTCTCCAAACCTGCACAAACCATATGAACATGTACTCATTGGTCCACCAACTATTGCTGGTTATCCTTGGCTGTCACCAACCAATCCTGGCTGTCAATTATTGCCGGCAATCAGTGTGATTAAGGAGAGTCAATGCTAAGGTGAGGGTCTGAGGGATGAGGCAAGAACCTTTTGAAGTGAGGCACCACAACCTAAATATATATAGTATACTATATAGATATTTATGTAAATATTACATTATTACCTTCCTAGTTAGTTAATATAATTAGAAAAATATAACCCTAATTAATTAACATAATCAAAGAAATATGTTCCTAGCTAGTTAACATAATTATATATATCATCAATACCTAAAATTTAGTTCTCCAATCAGTTGCTTCAAAAGGAAACTATAGATTAGTGTTTGGTGTTCAAAAAGTAAAAAAAAAAAAAAGAATGGTCTACGCCTTATTTGCAAGAGGCGGCGCCTCACCTCACGACTTGAGCTAGGTGAGGCAAGGTGCTCACCTCTTGCAAGAGGCCTTGCCTAGCCCAGGAGAGGCGAGGAGGGGTCAGCCTCCCCTGGCTTGGCCTGGTGCCTCACTCAGCACCTTTAATAACACTACCAGCAATTTAAAAAAAATTGTCAAAATTTTCAACAAATAAACATAAAAATATGTTATTTTTCTTAGGTGTCTTAATAATGCAATTTTGAGCATTTGATTTGAAAGGCTCGTACCTACCATATGCCCTATTTTTCTCTCTTGTTCTCCTTTCAATCTGCTGCTACTTCTCTCCCTAGACTAATATTGCACATTTGAGCTGCCTCTCAATAGAGCTCTCATACAGCTTCCAATTTCTTTTACTTTTCTCACTCTTAATAAATATTTCAATTTCTAACACTAAAACTCCCCTCGTCCTTAAAATTCATCAATTACTTGAGATA
The DNA here is from genome assembly GCA_948266635.1 of Cnidoscolus chayamansa. Taxonomy (NCBI): domain Eukaryota; kingdom Viridiplantae; phylum Streptophyta; class Magnoliopsida; order Malpighiales; family Euphorbiaceae; genus Cnidoscolus; species Cnidoscolus chayamansa. The sequence continues at coordinate 2,198 of CAOGCB010648553.1, forward strand.
TTCCCACCATAAAAGAATATTAGGCTGGAGCTTTAAGCTGTCTTACGTCAATTCATTTTTTTCCACTCTCAACAAACTATTCCTCTGCTTTCCCAAGTAGTCAAATAGTCCCAACTATCTGATGCAATTGCTGCCCAAGTGCAAAAATGGTTTTCTTCCTTCACAAACAAGCACATTCAACTTTTGAAACATTGATATAACAAATATTCCATAGACAAACATGCAAATCCAAGTAATTAAAGGTAGGAAGGAACAGCAATGGCATAATAATTCAGAACTGCAATACTGAGTAAAAATAACCTACCTCATAAAAAGTTGTATATTCTCTTCACAAATCTGATCAAGAGATATTGACCCTTCACCACCTTCATATATAACTTCATTATATGATCCCTACAAAAAAAGAAAAAGGTATTCAGCGTGAACTTAAATTAGTAATATTATTACAGATGCAATGCTCATCCACAAAGATATCAAAATTGATATTTGACAAAAACAGAACAGGTCATCCATCAAAATATCGATATAACATTTTAATGCCAGGCATAGCTGAAGTTTTAATTGTCAGTTTGTAACCCAAGCCTGGCTAGGAGAGATGGAGTCACAACTATAATTCTTCCTTAAGCTGTTCTGATAGTAGGAGATTTGGCAATTTTCTGTTTTATTTCTCTTAGGTTGTAGCTTCTACTACGGCAAAACTTGGTTTTTGGCATTCTAGATGTGGGACAACAATATTCTACATCCTATTTTTTGCCTATCAAATTGCTTCAATTTCTACTCTCGCAAACTTCTGGTTTAACTTTTAGATAGCCTCAAAATATCATACCTTATCGATCTACTCATTTTTCATTAAAAACAACACTTATCGATTTCACCTTATGCTAGTATCAGGTTGATACCTAGGGTCTTCCGGAAACACAACCAATCCAATCTAGCTGTGCCTGTGGCAAAGATTCTAACTTCTAAGTATTAGAATTAGAGTCAATAACTGCAACCTGCCTGGGCTCATGACTGGTGGTGCAGAGCACAATGAATTCAAATGCAATAAGAAAGGAAAGCTTACATCACTTGCATCTGCAAAACCAGTAATTGGAATTTCCAGGCCACCATTTCCATGTTGTCCATCGCTCAAATGTGGTAAGTTGGCAGAAGGATCATTGACAGGTTGATCTAGATGCATTTCTTCTTCAGATAACTGTGTCTGTGATTTAGCGCTAAGTTTCTTTTCTGTGTTACGTGCCCTAAAACCAGGAGGCTGATATCCCACTAAATGGCAGTGATGGTTCCTGTCAAAAAGGATTAACATACTTTAGCTTCCAAAAGTTGGAGATATGCATTCATAACAGTTCATAAGAACTGATTCATTGTGGTATCCATCAAGCATCCTGAATTTTATAATTGATAAATGAAGAATAATTGATAAATCTACTATATGCGCTTAAAACATACTGTAACTGTAACAGTGCAAGAAGTTTGAATAAATTAAACATGAGATAACCATGACAACTGCCTATACTCCAAGATTCAGCATTTCCATCTGTTTAGTTATTATCATGCTTGTATATTTGAAACAGAGGTAATAATAGCAATTGGTAAAATTGCACTGCATATCTGGTGTCACTTAAGTCATTCTGCTGAAAGACTTATTGTATTGATGCACTGGAGAGAGAAGCAAATGAAAGTAGGTAAAAAGCAGGTCGACAACTATAGGATTAAATTCTTAAATAAAGAGTAAACGAGCAACTCTTATCACTAAGAAGAAGAGAGAAATGAGAGAACATACACAAACATAAAACTCCATAAGAAGAAAAAGTTAAGACTGGAGACAAACATGCTAAATGATTACAAACCAGTAATCCATCAGTATTTGTTTCAGCTTAGCTTCCAGACGAATAAACAGTTGTGACCTCTCAAAATCTTGCTTATCATGTGCTGGTTCTATAAAATTTGCTTCAAGAACTCCTGCAATATATCAGTGATTCATCACTGAGATTTAAGGAATATCATACAATATGAATATAGAGGAAAGCAGAATACCAACAACTCCACTCCCTTTAGAAGAACCATCCCCGGTAACTTTCCAGAACGGCTACAAAAATGCACACCCAATTAATTAGTCAGAACACAAGCATGCTATTCTCTGTAAACTCTCAAAATGTCTGCTTAATTTTCTAACTGATCATAGGGTTTGGTACCAAAATTTGAACAAAATTTTTGGCAGTGAACACGCAAATTAAATTACATGCAATTATGCATGGATATCAAAGGCATGAAAAGAAACATTAAATGTTACAACTGCATACCCTAATCAGGCGATTTTTATGGTATACGTTGAATCCACAAACTCCAAGAGCAGGTGCCTCTTTGATGAAACCAATGGTTGTTTCCACGGCGGCAACCTAACACCCACCAGATCCTCATCAGAAGAAACAAAAGTAATAATTTTTAGAAGTGCCAAAGGCACATGCCAAAGTCAAATTTTAAGTAAAGATCCGTGTTCCCAGAAAACCCTACATTTGGTCGAGATATGTCTAGAAATTGCAATACCAATCATTTCAAACTAATAATCATCCAAAAAGAAATTCATTAGTCTGTAATTTCAGATATAAATTACCATCTCTCTCTTCCCTGCTTTCCACATGGATCTAAAGCTTCATCACTTTGACATGGACTTAATTTTGCTATTGTTGGATCTCACCACTATCAGATGTCCAAAAATCTTGATAGATATGACCTCTAATACATGTTTTTCCCTTTTCTGATAAAGTAAAAGAAATCAATTTCAACCTCACAATTTGGCTTTTCATTTTTTTTCCTTCTTGGATCAACATTAGGCAAGCAACTAAAAATATCATAACCACTGTATAAAACGACCTCCATAAAAATGATTTTAGTTTATTTGATGGCAGCCAAGCAAATTTCGTCAATAATCATGGGGAAATAGCTATGGTTGGAATATGATATGGAGAACTCTTGATAATTTTTGGTGCCTCAATGGAAGGGAGAAGGTGGTGATAATTGTTTGAAGCATTTGTTATAATTAGTTGTTGGAATTGCTACAGTGTTAATGGTTAATGGTGTGAAGGAGTTGAAAGAAATAGTATCATTTAGTACAGGTGAGGTGTGAAAGACAAAGAGAGATAAAATGAAAAGTTTTACTTGCTTCTTCAACTTAAAAACTTAGCTATCTATTTTTTGGTTTTTTGGGGAGGAAAACAAATTAGTGCTATTGAACATACCCTAAATTGCTAGTAAAAGTGTGAAACTGTTAAAAAGCATATATAGCTTCACATTTGCTCTTATAATGAAGTTGTACATGATAGAATATATGAATTTTAGGAACAACATTGCTATCATTCAATTACATTTATTTACACAGGATAGTTTCCATAGGAAATAAGCTGGCTTTAGGGCCTAAATCAGCTGAGATCACCTAGCTCACCTTGTATATTACTTACACTTGGCTTATTAAATGCCATGATTATGCAGATGACAAGAAACCCAAGAAGAACAAATTACAAGACACAAGGAACTTAGAATTGTGGTCAAGAACTATAGATGTCACATTGGGTTTATTTTCATTTTGCAATATTAGATAACACTTTCTAGTCCTATATTCTTATTTGTCTACTTAAATAAAGTAATGCTGGTTCAATACTTTAAATCTCAGATAACTGAAAGTTCCAGATTGGCCAGAAAATCTGTAGTCATAATTCAAGTCCTCATTGCATTGAGATAACATTACTCCTTTAAGTTTTCTTTGTGCATAGAAAAAGCCTTGGATGACTTAGGCTAGTTTTTCTTTACCTTAAACGTTTACATTATTCAATTTCAGTATATAAAAATTCTAGTAGTTCTGCTGCTTCAGATTATGTCATGCATAAGTATAGTTGTGAAGCCTGTATCCTTTTATTTTACTGTTCACATGAACTACCATGCAAGCTGGCCTACTCCTATGTCCCCTAATCACTTATGGACTTTGAGGGCACTGATACAATTCTTGTTTCATTCTACTTCTCAAACCCATTCCCTACAAGCCACATGGTCCAACAAATTCCTAATCATTCTGGTATTGAAATAAACCCCAAATCTAGTTTCAATAATCAGCCCTGCAAGCTGTCCTATATCACCTAATCACTTTTGGACTTTGAGGGGCTTCTTATAGATTTTGTCTTACCTCAAGATACTCTCAGTTATAATACAAAAAACCTTTTCCTTTTGAGTTTTTCCATTACATAAAATAATAATTCCCATAGTTGTCAAATCGAGAATAGAATCGAATCGAATCGTAAGATTGGTAGTTTTAAAGTACACACACACATCTGTATATATTATTAATTTTATTAAAAGATAATAAACATTTAATATTGTGTGTGTATATATTCTAAATCACATGCTAAACATAAAATCAAAATAAACCAAATAACTTTTTGTTGTGATCAAGCTCAACGTGTCAAACTAGTAAATTAAAATTTAGAAAAAGAAATAAATAAAACTATCTTAGCATACTGGGTCATTTGCCCATTCTTCTTCCATTAATGTGTTGTCATCTTCTTACGTTTACAATCTTTTCTCTTCTTTTTTTTTATTTGGTCATCTAATGTCCTCCTTTGTGAATCAATGAACCAATCGATTCATTACAATTCACCTCTGATTCATATAATTCTTGACAATTTACAATTCACTCATCGATTCATATCAAAAAGCTAATGATTCGATGATTCATATCATAAATCGTACAATTTTGACAACAGTGATAATTCCTACATTGGCTACGAGATTAATTAGTGCCATGGAAATTGGCTTCTGTTTCATTGAACAGTTGCTGCCATCAGGTTAGCAAAATTAAGTTGCAACTTGCAATGTCATTAGTCAATCCATAAAAAAACTATTCTCGGTAAATTGACATCTGCAAAGGGAAGGACAATTTTTGGTTGTCAACTTCTTGTGTTCTTATTCAGAATTCAGATTGCTCCAGTTTCAGGCACTTTCAAGACTCTCCCAACAGACTACATTTCATCTATTTATTTCAAATTGTTTCAGTCATTTTTTACCTTGGTGGTTTTGCAATTTGTTAACTTTTTTTTCAATTTTCGATTTTAAAACACCTTATCTTTATCATTAAAATTTTTTGTGTTTGACCCTAATTTTTTATTCTCAGTTTCATGTTAATATGGCGTCTTTTCAACCCTTTCTTCTAGCATGTTTGGAACAAGTTAAAAATTGACAATTCCATTGACAAGGGAATTCATGTACATTAGACATGCACGAGGAATAGTTCAAATTGGGACAAATGGCCATAATCAGCAATTTAATGCATGTACTCCAGCTCTCATAATCACCAAAGTCTTTGCAGGAACCCAAGAAGCAATATGCAGATTTTACCATAAACAATATGCCAAAGATGATAGGGGGAAATAATAAAAATAACAATAAAATGCTTGTGGTCTTTCTTCTGTCGATGCTATCATAATACCTCTTGTGATGCCATTATTCCCATCTGAGGCCTGTATGTCACCGTTTTCAAGTATTTCAAGTCATCCGCAATACTAAACTGTTTTATTGGCTTCCCCCTTAAAAGAATGCTGAAGTTTGTGAACTTTCTAAGGTATAAAATTGAAGCATAAGTCTGTGGAGAAGAAAGAATAGTTTGCACATGACAGAAATACTAATGAAAAACAGAAACCAAATGGGTAAGATACTTAAAAGCTCACCCTCAAAGAATAGCGAATGCGATAAGAAATATGAGATTGAAGTTCAACAATTTTTTTCTGTAGTTTTGTTTGACCTCCGCGATTAGCTTCATCCCTCAAACGTATATCCTTCATTAGAGATTAAAGAGATAGTAATGCTTCTGAAACAAACTTATGTCTAATTAATCAAGAACACATGTCATCGAAACAAAAAGAAATAGTAACACCAACAATGTTTGAACTTGCGCACAATTTGTATTGGAGCGCTTCAAAACACTATTTTTTTGCAACCAAGTACCTAAAAGTACTAATTTCAACTCAACGCATTTGGTAGCATCTCTCACCAAATTTGTTCATATATAAATTATATATATGAAATAATTACATGTTTGAAGGAGATAACAATTGTATTTGTATTAGAGCAATAGATGTCCAGACGATTGCACAAAATATGCCAAGCAAATTAGACTTAGTGGCAAGGCTGCATATTTGTCAAACAAGTACTAGCCATTAAGAAAAATTATTTGTTTTCTGAAATCCATAAATGTTAGATTCTTAAAATTCTAGAGGAGCATTAGCTTCTTCTCAAGCAAAATGCTTGGCAAAAATTAGCCAACTCAATGGAAGTTCTTCAAAATGCAAAATGAAAACATGTTTGATACAATGTTGACACTACATTTAAATGCAACATGTTCCGTAAAATCAATATCATAGCAAGCAAATTATTTTGCGAAGAGACTAAAAATACATTAAAATGGAAAATAGAACACAAACAAATTTACCTCATCGTCATCATCAAAACTCAATTCGTATATGCCTTCATCATTCAGCCATAAGTTGTATATTATTACTTTTGTACCATGAGGCCCAATATCCTCAAACTAGAGAACAAGAACAAATTAGTAAGCAAATAAGTAAGTAAATATAAGAAAGAAACAAGCAACTATCTAATGGTTTTAAAATGTTTTATTTTAAACTAGGTGGTGAGAGCAAGAAGCATTATGGTGGTACAAGGCATGACTCTTAAGCAAAGGACGAAGTTATTAGATAAAACTGTCAAGTGAAAGGCAGTGGCGCAACCAAGTCAGTGGACTCTGCAATTTTGTAAAATCATATGTACTCAACAAGTTACAATTAGGATGAGAAGGATATCCTGACTCAATTTCCAGTGCAGTTATTCACATGATGTTCATCAATAGTGATTTGCATCAAAATAGGAAATATCCAAGGAATTTGTTTGTGCAAGTACTATGGGGCATGGCAACATTATTTCCCTTAAGGAACTTTGACGATACTACTAATAATAAGAAGAATGTAAATAGAATGGTGAACTGTAACTTACTGATGCTAATAAGGTTATTATTTTCAAACCAATGTAAGATTATAAGATAACATAACAGAATAGAAATATTGCATGTAAGTAAGGTAAGAAAAATTTATTACCATTAGAGCTGGCAATTTTTGACACAACATGTAGTTAAATGGATTTGGGTTTGTATTAAACAGATTTTGATTTGTATTAAATAGATTCGCTCATAAATGGTCAACTTGTTTATAACACACTAAAAATACAGGTCTAATCGGGTTGACCCGCTTAACCTCAACCAGATTAGACTCGAAATGACTTTTTTTAAATAAGTTAATAATTAACCTGTTTTATATTAACCCATTCATTTTAATCAATTTAAATTTATTAGATGATTCATTTAATTGATAATTAAATTTCATTTAAATTAGTCATATTTTATAAAATATTATAAACTTCTACACATTAAAATAAATAAATAAATTTTGCAAAAATATTTTACACATTCAAAATTAATATTTTAATGTTCTATTTAAATTCTCAAATTATATAAATAAATATTAGCATTATATATACATTATAATTAATTCTAAACATAAAAAATCTAACTTTAATCCTAAACACTCATTCCTAAAAGTCTAAAATCATCTCATCTATCCATCCTCCGTATAAATACATGGAAATTTGGTTGATGCATTCGAATTTGGATAATATTTATAAGGATGGTAATGGTATATTTGAATGATGTTGTTTAATTTTAATTTGCTTTAACATGTTAAACATGTTGTATTATAAGACACTATAATGACTCATTTATTTAAATAGGTTAAACGCGTGGGGTCATGTCACATGATACTATAATGACTTGATTATTTAAATGTGTTATATGATTTATGTCATGTAACTTGTTTGATAAACATGTTCAGGTTAGAGTTGAGCATTTTGACACAATTAATGAAACAAGTCATGTTCCGGTTAGTCATTCTAATGTTATAGGTCCACATTAACAGGACACGTTTGTGACCCACAAACACGAATTGTCAGCCCTTACTGCCACACCAAGTGTCTCACTAGATACCTTTTTTTATCTATGGTATAGAGTCTATAGACAAGTAAATCCACTAGCAGGAAATCCAATCCTATCTAACAATTCTGCTATTGCATCTCAAAGAACATATTCTAGCTTTTTCAAGAAAATGAGATGGTGAAATAATAACATTAAGCATGCTATCCATCATGGTCAAAATCAAAAAAATAAAGTGAGGTTATGCTAGAAAAAATGGCAAAATGATTCAAATTATGGTGTGACAACAATCTAACAAATTATGAAATATATTTAGGAGTCTAAATACATAAAATAACTACTTGTTAAAAAAATAATGCAAAATAATTCTATAATAATTTTGTAAAAACATGAGATTATATGAAAGGATTGAAAATACTTTATTAAAGAAAAGGTGAAAAACCAGAGTGGATACGAGGAATGGCCAATATTAAAATTTTAAAAGAAGGCAAAATTAAAATAATTTTAATAGGAGAGTTGAAGATGACTTGGTGCACGTTAGAATTTTACATCATGTCCCAAGTTCTATTTGCACCATTTCAAGCGGACAGTATCCAATTATCGACATTGTAGCTTGTGGTGTTGTAGAAGTAAATTACTTCAAGAGTCACCAAACAAGATAACTTGGGACTAATTGAACATACCTGTTCCAAAAGCTTATCCTTTGATGTAAAAGGAGACCATTCAAGCATCGTTGTCAAGTTGGAAGACCAATCATCCTGTGAGCTATAAATTATTGGTTCTGCCCAATGGCCAGAAAAGTCAAAATCGATCTGAAATACAAGTAAAACCAAAAGTTATAAGGTCAGAATCAATGATGCAACAACTTAAGACATGCTTTAACAAAAGTTATACATTATGAATAGGAAGATTTACCATAGGAACAATAACATCATCCTGCCCAGTTTTCCTCAAAAAAGTATAAGATAAAAGGCCAACACTCTGAGTAACCTTGCTACAAGACAAAAGTGAAAAAGAAATTCAGTCTTAAAAAAAATCAAAACTTGGATTTCACTGGGAGCATACACTTTGCGCTTTTTTCATTAAATGTGATACTTTAATTCATGGTAATAAGAATGTTTGCAAGGTTTCTGAAAGAAAGCATATTTACAGCAAACAGATACTTGTCATCAAAGGAAAAATGTGCATGGACATAAAATGTATATCCTCTGGATTCCTTGAATTAATAACAGTCTTCAAGAAACCAAAGTTCCAACCACATTATGCTTTTCTCACAAAAATGCCACAAAAAGAGAACACCCAGAAGCAGTGTATTGAAAAGAAAGGAGAGGGTGTTCTTATGATATTTTTGAACCAAAGGTAAAATTCTGTCATGAAACTTTGTCTGCTTATGCAGGAAGGTACACAAGAGTGAGTGTGTGTGTGCGTGTATAAAGCAGCAGTGGTTCATGCAGTAATATGTACAAATCATTTCAATTTAATTCTTAATTTTAGTAATTTAAAATTTTCATCAATTTTTCTATTTAGAAATATCATATAACTTCCTATTTAGGAACAGTTTATTATTATTTAGGAACATATAATTTTCATTAGGAATTTTCTTCATTAAGAATTTGCTTCTTATTGTGCAAGTACTGGGATGTTATTAGAAGCCACAACCCTTGTAAAATAAGGGAAAAAATATCTATAAATGTCATCTTTTGACAATGAAATTATGAGTATTTTGATTTGGAAATCAACACTGCCTAGCATGTCTCCCCATTTCCCCTCTTCTTTTTTTTCTTTCATAATAACACAGCTACAGTACGAAATAAACACACCAGTGTCAACCATCAAATCTTTTTCTCTCTAACTCTAATAAGCTCTAACTAAACTTCCAACCTTAAATTTCCTTAAACCACTTATGCAGGCCCCCGTCAATTCCTTTGAGTTTCGGTTCCAAATTCAATCCAAACAAACTAAATGATATCCGACCACGACAAAAGCATCAGTAAGGAGATTTCTCAACCTCTCCAATATCACAGATCCTCTTAAAGGCAAAAGTCTTTAGTGCAGAACCAAAAAAGATATAATTCCAGAAGAAAAAGAAGCAAAAAAGAAAAAGAATGAGAAATATAACAATCCAACACAGACATAGATTCAGCTGAATTATGAAGCATGTTGTGCAAGTCAGAGGGGCAACGAAAATAGTACCTTCCATGCGATGCACGACTGAAAACAATAACATCAGCACCTAATCGCATGGTACTTGTCTTGAATCCATTACCATCTGGAAGCATACAAGCCTTTCAGAAAATGCTAAGGGAAACATACACAAGCAAAATGGAATAAAAAAATTGGTGCAAAATCAGAGTAATCATCCAAGAAAATGCACCAGCAACTTTGCATCACTACCTATCTTAACTACCACCTTAATTTTTTGCTTATAAAAAGATTGATAAAAGCCTGTATTCAGCAAGCCAAGTTGATTTCTTTCAATTTTATGTCCAATTCAGTTTCTCCTGAGGTGGGGATGATGTAATAGAACTAATTTAAAAGGCCCTAACCAAGCTTTTCTTCATTCATCTGCCTAAGAAGTTAAATGATTGGAATTGGAGTAGAGTATAAGAATTTTTACAATTCACATTTCGATAGTCTATCATGTTCATACTACTGCAGAAATCTTGAAATTAGGGTTATCAATTTCTTTTCTTTTCTATTTTTGGTTATTTTATTTTGGACAGATAAGATTAGAATTCATTAAGATGGACCAAGATCTAATTCTATTAGAATTTATAGTTAGAGCTATACTACTAAGATTTTAGCTTACAGATAAGGCTGTATTATTAGTTTGGAAGAAGGTTTCTTTTGTAAAAAACCCGGTTTACTTCTAGAGAAATTCCTAGTAGTGTAACCAGAAAATTCAGCCTTTTCTTTAATATCTTTGCTTCCCATCTTCAATGTTCTCTTCTCCATTATGTTATCTGGTTACCACAAGGTCAGCTAGCTATATCTCCCCTTTGATTTTAAGGGCTTGGAAGAAAATCAAAGTCCAAACTATCATAAAACATGTAGAAGTGAAACTAAATACAGTTTCATGAAGGCATACTGCTATTATCACAAGTCTTCAAAGCCCATAAATAAAGATTTCATAGTTCTTCACAAGTTTTCCATCTCAACACCTAGCACCAATGTGCCACAGTTTCTCGCACCATCTTTCCAAGATTCCTAACCAAAAGGCTGCTTCCTGGAAAATATAAGTCCCAATTCTTTGCCTATATTAGATTTCAGCTTCAGTCAATCAGTGCATTGGAAGTTTTGAACATTAAAGACTTTAACACAATTGAATAAGTTCAGATATTATCAGATTCAACCTTAGATCTGAAACTTCCTGACTGCATTCAAGGCCCACCAGATAATGTGAGTTTCAATGTTTTAAGCATCAATATCTTTTTGGAAAACTATCACAGTCTATTTGGTTGAAGAACCGAGCCAGACATGTATACCTTCACAAACATTATTCGGGACAAAGCCAAAACGCAAAACTACCACAAAAGAGGGAAGAAGGAAGATAAGAGAGACAGATCACATAATGTTGAACAATCAAGCAAAATACAGACTGACGTCCTCAAGAAACATTACAGTCCACTAGATAAATACTAACTTCAGATTTTTAAGAATTAGTATCTTTTAGGAAATTGATAACTGCATATTTGGTCCAAGATATCATGCCAAACATACGTATGTATACTAGCAGTCCTTTTCAACCATTATCATATTTATTTATTTATTAGTGAGGGGAGCAACATCTTCATGGTAGTGAGTGTTGGGCACCTACAGGGCAACATCTTCATAAGATGAGTGTGGCAGAAATGATAATGTTAAGATGGATGTGTGGCCATACTAGATTGAATAAAATTAAGAATGAGCATATTCGGCAGAAAGTACAGGTAGCAGAGATTGGTGATAAGGTGAGAGAAGGAAGACTTAGATGGTTTGGGCAT
>CAOGCB010648602.1:0-11411 GCA_948266635.1 Cnidoscolus chayamansa
AGTCATAAGTGGTCACCCACTAGCGTTCCACTCTGTCTAATGCGACCCATCTGTGGCCAACCCTCTTCTCTCCATCCACACCTCTGCATGCAAACATGGAACTCAACTTGCAATGCTAAAACTACTCTCATTTTTGCAAGAAAAACGTCTTAAAGTTTGGGTCTTTGTTTGATTAGTTTTAATGAGTTTAGGATTGTTTTGTCTGCGACTCATCTCTGTCTGTTACACTTTTCTTGGATGACGCTTTTTAGCTCCAATCTTCCTCGTCGTTTTCTTTCTCTTCTTTCTGTACCCTTTTGTTGCTTTCTTCTCTCTTCTCACAGTCTTCGAGATTTCTTTCTTTCTTCTTCTTTTTTTTTTTCTTATAATAAATTAATCTGCTTCTGTTCTGTTATGCACTTTGAGCAGAGAAGCAGTCACTGCACTCTCCTCTACCCACCCATTTCTGTTTCTGGACCTCTTTGCATTCAAGTTTCCCGCTTTCTCTAGGGAAAATAAAAGGAAAAAACAAGAAAAGAAAAATCGATTCCTTTGTTCCTGCCATTTCCACCTTTCTTTCTATTTTCCTTTTCTTTGGAGAATTATTATCAGTCATCTTTTTTCTAGTTATAATCGATCTTGGTGCATAGTTCCTTCATTTTCAAGTGAGAAAAAAGATGAACACTAGAGTCCGCACTGCTCTTCAGGCAATGAAAGCTCCGTTAAACCATGATAAAGTAATTCTTCTTCTTCTTCTTTGGGTTTATTTTTTTCATCTACAGTTATTGTTTCTCTCTGTTACATTCAACAATTCTCATGGTATGTGAAGTGGGTTCCTGTTTTTGTTTTCCATCGGAAAATGGTAAATCTAAATGGGTTTTCGAGTGGGAAAAATCGGCTTTAATTCTGCTACTGCTTTTTTTAGTTTCTTTTGCTTTGATATAGTATGCGTATTCTTTTGAGAAACTGGATTATTTTCTTTTTCAATGGTTCTTGCAGATTACAAAATCTGCTTCATAACTCAAAGAAAAAAAAGTATGCAACTTTAGATCCAAATCTGCATTGGGTTCTTTCACTCATCTCAAGAAAAGAATAGTTTCTGCTTGTGCTTTTGCTTTTTATTTTGGCCTTTTTTAGTCCCTTCATAATTCCAGCCTGATCCTAATCTTAATTAATAGCATTTGTTATTGAAATTGCAAAGGAAGAGAAGATGGAGACTCAAGCAAGCAGAGCAAAGGGTGCTCAGAAATCTGCTATTAATCGGCGTCGATCAAACAGAGAGAGAAAATTGGCCTTACTACAAGATGTACTGAAAATTTCCCTTTAGAGCAGTTTAATTCTTTCCTTCATTTCAGGTTTATTACAATAATCTACATGGCTTTCAACTTGATTGTTATGTTTCTAAAATTTGCAGGTTGATAAGCTAAAGAAGAAGCTCAGACATGAAGAGAATGTTCACAGAGCATTAGAGAGGGCTTTTACTAGGCCTTTGGGTGCTCTACCTCGCTTGCCTCCTTATCTACCTCCAAATGTCAGTAAATTTTCCCTATTCTACTTATTAGATCTTTGTGTCGAAGAAGCTCAATATCATAAATGGAATGGTTCAAGGAGAGAAATTGGGAGATGCCCATATGCAACCTTGTATTGAATTCACCAGTTTGATATTCAACTTCTTGATTCTTTAAATCTGTCTTCGAGAGAGACTAATGTGGGTTCTTTTCTGTTATGTTGTAGACATTAGAGCTGCTAGCTGAAGTAGCTGTTTTAGAAGAGGAAGTAGTTCGCCTTGAAGAACAAGTTGTGAATTTTAGACAAGGACTTTATCAGGAAGCTGTATACATCTCCTCCAAGAAGAATGTGGAGAACTCAAGTGATGCAATTGATCAACCCCAACCTTCCCCTACAAGGCCAAAACATGCACGATCAATGTCCCTCTCACATAATGAGTTCAATTCTGCTACATTTGCAGGCAGGCCTAACCCTTCCCTTGCTAGAAGCACTTCAAGCAGAAAGCTAATTTACTCTGACACTATTGTTGATCGATCAGCACATAGTTCCAATAGGCCAACACCTTTGAAACAAGCTTATGGTAAATCCAGTTCTTCTTCATTTCTTACTGATGATGGGGGAGGAAAGGAGAATCAGTCGTGTACTAATTCTGTGAAGGATAAAAAATCTCCAGACAAGAAAACTGTAAAAGTTGTGACTCCAATTAAGAAAGTATCAAACAAAAGTGATTCAGAGAAGTTCTTAGATCCTTTGAAGGTACAAATACATAACGGCTAAGCAGAGTTTTTCTATAGAATTATCTACATTTTTTGGTGTTTATAAATGTTATTTCTATTGCTCAGATAGAGTGCAGATTAATAGAGCAGGAAAGAGCACAAGAAAGTTCTTCTGGCTATTCAGAGGATAAAGTATCAGAAAGTAACACTATAGTCACACCAAATAAGGTATCCGAGGATATGTTGAAGTGTTTGTCGAGCATTTTGTTAAGGATTAGCACATTTAAGGACAAAGCAGTAGAATCAGGGACATTAACCTCTCGATCAGCCTTTGTTTCTCTGGAGAGCAATGAAGAAATTGAAGTCTGGGATCCTTATGGTATTTCTTCAGAGTCCAGAGCTAGAGATATTGGTCCCTATAAACATCTTTGTGCAATTGAAGCTAGCTCAATTGATCTCAACCGAACAACAAATGCCTTGTTTTTGATCCATAGACTAAAGTATGTTTTTCCTATTGCTGTTAAATTATAAAATTTTATTGCTGTTTAACTTTATTATTGGTATTCACTCTGTGCTTATAATTACATTCAGGTTCCTTCTTGGGAAACTTGCCTCTGTAAATTTAGCGGGTCTTACCCATCAGCAGAAGCTTGCTTTCTGGATAAACACTTATAATTCGTGCATGATGAATGTAAGGGTTCTTTTTGTCCGAAACAAGGCCAAATATTGATAAACTTACGACATTTGTTAATGTAGCCCTAATAATCTTTCAGGCAATTTTGGAGCATGGGGTTCCCAAGACTCCTGAAATGGTTGTTGCACTAATGCAAAAGGTAGGATCTACTTATGATACCTTTTTATCGTTGTAAAATCTTTATCATAATAATTTTAATTTTCTTCTCACTTCAAATGTTTAGAGATTCATCAAAATGGATCTATTGCTTAATCCACTAGTGTTTATCTAACTTGGCATTGGCATCTACAAGTTAAGAACTTAAATTAACTTGACTTTCTAATATGATTTTCATATGAGTACATTTATGAATCTTTATAAGCTGCTGAATAATCTTTAGCCAAACATGGAACACATGATCATTAAGCTTAGCCATAAGTAGTCAGCATTTTACTTAAGGGCAGTTGATTTTGAATAAGTTGATTCACATTATGCTTTCCTCAGGCAACAATTACCGTAGGAGGACAACTATTGAATGCAATTACCATTGAACATTTCATCCTGAGACTTCCTTACCACTTAAAATTTGTAAGTCAATTTCATCTTAACTACATTGTTTTTGTAATGTCTACTAAGCAGTGGAGTGAGTTATTGTAGGAAATCTCTGTTATTTTGTACTTTGCTCTGCAATTTAATTGGATCTTTTTGTTCAAAAATATAGACCTGTTCAAAAGCTGCAAAAAATGATGACATGAAAACTCGCTACATTTTGGGATTAGAGTGGTCTGAACCTTTGGTTACGTTTGCACTCTCCTGTGGCAGTTGGTCATCTCCTGCTGTAAGTTTCTTCCTATTTATTCCAAGGCTAGTTAGTTGTAAAGTCTACAGCTAAACTGTGTTTCCTTGCATTCAGTTTGAGCAAGCAACCTGCAGGTTCAGTGACCAGCTGTGCTTGATCAAATTGTAGCCATTATAAAAAATTTAGCATACTCCCAAAAAATTTTACTCAGTTTTGTAAAAATTGCTTAGTAAAATGTTGTCAAAATCAAGAATCAGCTTTATGATATATCTAACATTAGTCCTTTTTTCGTCTTTCAAAATTGCAGATAAGAGTATATACAGCCTCTCATGTTGAAGAGGAGTTAGAAGCAGCAAAGAGAGAGTATTTAAAGGCAGCAGTTGGGATTTCAAAGACAAACAAGTTGATAATTCCTAAGGTATTAGATTGGTATCTATTAGACTTTGCAAAGGACATAGAATCGTTGCTGGATTGGGTGTGTCTGCAGCTACCTGATGAACTCAGGAATGAAGCAGTTCAATCTATAGAGAGAAGAGGAACAGAACCTCTTTCTCAGCTGGTACAAGTGATGCCATATGATTTCAGTTTCAGGTTGCTTTTACACCGATGAAATTTTCATTTCTTTCTTTTTTTTTTCCCTTTTTCATATCCAGACCTTTCCATCTATCTTCAGCCAAAAGCTTTTGAATGGTGGGTCTGTACACAGTATAGAAACAGTAGAACCACATGCACAGTCCTATCATTGTGAACAGCTCAGGGGAAATAGAGTTCTCTTGAAATGGGATTTTGGATTCTGTGATTTATAACATCAAAATTTAGTTTGGGAGTTGCATATGAGGAATACAAATAACTTTCAGCTCATTGATTTTATGTTTCTGCTGGAGCCTGTAGTATGACATAAATCATAACCCTTCTCTCATAAACATGTAGATTTGATGTGAGGAAGAGATTATAGAAAACTCTCATAATACAAGAATATATATGTATTGAATTCCATTTAATAATTTAATTATTGAATTTATAACAACGAGTATTATTTGTAAAAAAATAATTGAATTAATATCATGAAGGAGTGAAATGGTAACAATATCTCTAGTCTCAGTTTCGGACTAGAGCAAGCAAAACTTTCCTGTATCAAGTTCTCAACCAAATGGAGAAGGGACAGGCCCTGGGCCTGCAACGGCATCTGATCTTTTAATGCTGCCCATACCACAGATAACACATCCAGGAGTTGAAAGGGCAGAAAATTTGGACCCACACAGATCACAAACATCATATCCGATAGTTGACAAACGGCTGAGTGTAGCAGCACAGAACTGAGAAGGATCCTCCAAAGGATCAATAGACTTGTTGGTTGAACCCCTTTGAACACACATGTCAACCAGGCTTCTCAAATCATCCTGCTTGCCTGGTGGAGCTTTGGACAGAAGGAGCTCAAGCATCTGCTTGGCATAAGCAAAATTTTGCACTTCCATGTTTCGTTTAATGGCTGTCCTGATGCAATTTATTCGATGCTTTGCCAAAAGAGGCAAAGAACCGAGATGTCTTGATAGTCTTGCCATCTCATCTTTTGCACTCAGAGCACTTGCACCTTGTACTTTCTGCAGCCTTGCAATCTCCTGAACAAGTGGTTTTTAAAAATTAGTTTTGGCTAGGGACCCAGGATGCCAAAACAGAGTAGGAACCCAGAAACTTGTTTAATTTTTTAGTTTCAGTCAGATTAAATTAATCTCACTTATTTTTAATTGTAATTTGTGTAATACTAATAGCACCTGAAGCAGAGTAACTGCAATTCTGTACTGAGCACAAATGGTTGTTTGAGCTTTAATATCAGCACCACGAGAGTAATCCTTCGCTAGAGCCACGAATGCTTCATCAAAACATGATAATGCATCAGGAAGTTGATTCTGCTCAAGATGAGTAAGTCCAACTTTGAAACACATTGAAGCAGCTGCTCCTCTGGGAACCTATTATAGGCCAATGTGATAAAAGGAGAATGAGAAATTGGAAAAGATAGAAGGGCAAGGAGATTAACCATCAAAAGTGGCAGATAAAGTACTACATGGGCATATTATTGCCATATTCTGTACTCAATGCCTGAAAATCAAGAACCTAAGGACGACCTAATATGATCAATAGGACATAGGAGTTTCACCTGTCCAGTTCGCACAGATGATGGTGGAGCAGCAGCTTGTGCAGGAGATTTTCCTGAATCCACAGAATTAGGAACTCCTAGGGCAGTGAGATCAAGAGGTGGTGACAGAAGAGGGGTCTGAAGGGCCTGAGGTGGGATTGCAGGCTGGCTGGAGGCTTGTTGGGGGACACCACCATCAAGTAGTCCAATGGATTCAAGCGAGATGGTCTTAAGGGTAGCTTGTGGGGGAACACCACCATCATGAAGACTGATGTCAGCCGCAGAAGGACCAACAAGATTTGGCATTACCTTATCACTTTCAACTTGCCGAGAAGTTTGATCCAATTTTGCAAGATACGTTCCTGGAGGAGGCAATGATGCTGCAACTTGGAGGGAAGGTATGGTATTTTGGAAAAAGTCTTCCGGGATAGGTCCAGCAGTAACTCCCTTACCTGCGACGATAGGAACTGGCTGTGATACTGGTACCGACTGTGTTAATATGTCAGTACCAAATAAATCCGCAGCAGGGGAAGGAACTGTGGAAACAGCAGGAGCATTTGCAGTGGCAGCAGGAGGTTGCGATAAAATCTGGCCACGGTCCTGGGAGCCAGAAAATGACTTTGTCCGCATAGGTGGACCTAACCCTTCTCCAAGTTTAAATATCTTTGTCGCTTCTTTGATTTTGTTGACATCTACCGTACTAGAAGTAAGTGGTTTTTCTCGTATTCTAATCTGTATTTTTTTGGCTTTTGAAGGTTCCTCCTCGTCACTGCTGCTACCATCAGTAGCTGCACCATACATTGTCTTTTTAAATTCTTCTTGTGCTTTGGCTTGTTCATCAGCAGCAGGTGCATTCACATTTTTTTTAATGAACGTTTCAAGACCCATCAAAGAATCAACATTTAGATTACCAACAGGCAAATCCTTTGACTGATTAAACATTGATTTAGTCCCAGTATTTGGAACTCCATTTGGCTTATTGACACCAGCAGACTTAAAAGCTTTTACCAAGCTATCCTCTCTTACTTCAACAACATTGCCTCTTCCTTTAATTAATCCCAGATAAACACCAATATGATCCGCAATAATGGCTGGGATGGTTCCATCATTAGTCCTCATGTATGGCATTACTTCTGCAGCAAGTTCCCACTGAGGTATACTTTTCAAATTAGAGGGTGTTTTAGTTTCCCAGTTCCCACCACCCCATTCAGGTCCTTTGGGAACCATACTCTCAGCAGCAAAGTTGGCAAAAATGCCTTGTGTCCATCCACTAGAACGAACTCTCAAAATCATTTCACAATGTCGCCTTAACTCTGGATCTGCACCTTCTTCTTCCAATTTCTGAGCAAGACGTCGCATGGCACTAGGGTTAAGATGGCATATGAACAAATCAAGCATGCTTTCATAATCTTTTATAACTTCAAAAGTTTCCTTTGCACTATCAAACTGGCCATACCTGCAATCAGTTATTAAAGCAAGAAACTGAGCCACTTAACAAGAACACAAATAATTCAATCAAAGTAAAAGAGGATAGGTGGCTCGCAGTTGTACCCTATATACACAAATAAGTAAAGACACGGAAAAGAATCTGCTTACTTGATACAAGCATAACCCAACTGTCGAAACCGGTGGAACAATTGCGAGGTTGGAGGACATTTTGGATAATCTCGAGATCGCAAGAATTCATCCTTCAACACAGATAAAGCAGTAGAAAAACGAAGAGCTTTGCTAGCGTATGCACCTCGCAATACCTAAGGTTATCACAAATTTATTCAGAAACTACGTACAGAAAATAAGGTGTATAGGCTGTGAGCCACCTGTGTGAATTGTGGACCTGCTTGGGATAATGAAACGGCAAGATCTCCACAAACAGGAGGACCTCTAGCAAGAATATCAAGAGATCTGGGAGTGATCCGCAAACTATCAAACCTGCATTGCAGAACATACAATAGGTCATATGATACAAAGCTTTAATGAACAGCTCATGCTTGATATAAAAAAGCACGCAAGAGAAGTAAAAAGAGGTTCTTAAAAGTTTATGTACATTCGAAGATGAGATTTTCTTTCCTTAGTTACAGAAGGTTTGCATGTAACATGCAGTTTTGCATGGGAAGAAAACATCTAGTTTACTTGGTAAACTAATTCTGACAAGTCAAGCTTATGCTCCAATATATATTGCATTCTGGCAAATCCAATAAGAAAGGTTGAGTCTGACAAGATTTGCTTTCTCAATTATGGAGCAGAGTTGCATGTGACAGAAAAGATTGTATTAGCAGCGGAATACCTTGATGATATTTGGTAAAGTGTTTCTGACAAGTCAAGTTTCTGCTCAAATTTTTCTTGCATTGTGGCAAATCCAATAAGAAGTGGTTCAAGGAGTCCAACAAGACAACTCCTAATCTCCACTCCTTTCTTCTGTCTTGGATTCGTCTCCGTTGGGTTAGCAAGTATCAATCGATCATTCAAAGCACCAACCAAAACTGAACAGAAACAGAAAAAGATTATCTGATAGTACCTGGCTATGACATTTTGATGGAACAAGTAATCACAGAAGGATGAGATATTTACCTGCATACGGCATGCTAATAGAAAGAATGGTTCTCACCATTCCATCCCAGCCAAGCACACTGACTGCAGTGGCAGTAGAAAAAAGAAGAGCAGGCCCAACCCATAAAAGGGATCTGAAGTGCACATACGTTAAGTGTCAACATATTCATAAACTTCAATCCTATCACCTAGAAAACGTTAATAGCAGAAATAAGCTGCTAAACAATTTTTGTGTCAGGATATTGAAGGAAGTCCTTTATCAAATTTAGTGGAACTGCTTGCCAGTATATCAAGATCTGCTGAAACTATAAGTACCCTTTGAGTTGTTAATACTCCTGCGACGTGGCCCCTAAGAGTTTCTTGCCAGTGCACCTATAGAAATAAAAATTACAAGGGTTGTCAGCTAATCGATTCAAAGTATCACAAAGGTTTGCACCCACTAAGGCGTAAGCTCTGTATGCATGAACAAGATCCAATAAGGGGTCAATATGATGTCATAACGATAAATGTTTAGGACATGGATCCCATGACTTTTCATTGTCCTGAATTTTTTTTTCCCAAACGATGTGCTATAATTTGCATGGAAATTCAACATATCACCTGCTGCACAATCTCATTCATTTTTAACTTGATAGACTTTCTCCCTTCAGTTTTAGTTGGTATATAATGACCATCTGAAGTTGAAAGGCCATATCCCTGAACCAACTTTGCAAAACCAATCTGATTCCCATTAATAGCAAAAATCAAAGTTGACTCTGCCAACACGAGTCTTCTATAAGCATATTATAACATCAATGAATGCAACATTAAAGATGGCAAATCGCATTTTATCAAACACCTAATGGAGTGGAGAAGATCCGATCAACTTCGCTTTCAAACATAAACTGCATGGAACCCCTAAGAGACCCAGCATTTGTTTCCTCTGACTGATATTCTTCATGCAATAAATTGTTTTCACCATCTTCTTTTGAAGCTCCTCCAGGCAGAATGTACAGATTCAGCCTAGTCTTGTCTTCATCAAGAATTGCAAACTGATCTTCTTTAGGGCCAATGAATACTGCATCTCGACCTAGAAAAATCAATGGAAAGTATAATAAGTCATTCTCTGGTTTTCATCCCCTTACATGGGCATAATAATCTGTATTATCACTATAATTAACATTCAGAGCAACCTTTAACTGTGTTTCCTTTACTGTTGCTCAGCTGAGAATCAGTATTTTCCCAATAAAGAACCACTTCATTGGCAACACCACTGAATTCATAAATGATGAGAAATAGATGCTGCTTTTGACTATAACAAATGTGCTTCGCATGAAATTCAACATTTCCAGGAATCTGAAACAAAGATTCAAACTTTATTAGCTCAAAAACCTGTGGAAATGGCCTTGCTATATATAAAATATTACCGATGTATAAAGCATCTTGTAAATATTATCCACTCCAGTGCAGAGATTATATCCCATGAGATTCACTCCATCAATATAGAAAGCCCTAACAGGATAATGAAGTACTCGGTTCTCTTTATTAAAGAAATTTAGCTCCAAATGAAAGGGCTGCCAATGAAAACAACAGTGTCAGATGCAAACTTAGCCAAAAGGCGCATCAAAATCAACATAAGAAATTAATTACCAAGCAAGCAGGAACGTCCTTAAGATGATGCTTTGTATCCGAAATAGTGATAAGAGGAAGCCGAGATATTGTAGCATTCTTGGCATGGCCTTCCATGAAATGCTGGCAAATTGAACAAATTTCACAAGTCAATAATCAATCAGTTCGAGAAATATATGCAAAATTTTAAGCAAAAGAAGGGAGATTCCAGAAGGTACATATTGGCCATACAATAAACATAGCACAAACTAATATATTAGGCACAAAAATTATAGCTCAAATTGCACAAAAGAAGTCCAACCCAACATAGATTATTCATAATCAAGCGAGTCAAGATATTCTAAGTTACCATTTAAGTCAACAAATTAGCTTATTCAAGTGATATCATATGATCTTAAGCCCCATCACATGCCTCAGTCATTTTACATATTTGGTACTCTATGATCAAGTTACTTGGGCAGAATTATTCATGACCAAAACAAGAACGGATAATAGAATTGAGAATGCCCTTCATTAGGAGCAGGACCAATGCTTTTCTGTATTAGCATCCATGTTTGCTTCTCTAATGAAGGGCAAGGGGATAGCTAAAAAATGTGATTCTTTGCTCTACTAGTCCAATCTTCTCCATTGCGTACATTTCTGCAGCTAAAAAGGCGACTGAACATAAATCTGAACTCCTTTGCCGATATGCTATTGATGTGACTGATAATCCCGAGTATCAAGCTTCTTTATGCCAAATAGGCACTGTGCAGAAGTATCATTGATGAATTCACTACCCGTTCAGCCTAGATTCTTCATCTTCTTGATACTCTTTGTTATGGTCTTTTCAATGGTCTCCGTGATGACATTCGATACTTGGGTGGTGATGGAATGAGCAAGACCTTTGACTTTCGGGCCCATCATCTGTTCTGCACAACAAATCTTACTCTACCTTTATAGGCTTATCCAAATCAGATGTTTCTTCCAATCAACCCTTTGATAAGTTTGCTATCTCTATTGCTCGTTTACTACAATTCCAATTCCTACTTGGATTTGATTATGAGCTCGTGTGCATGTCATTATTTAGATTTGATTTTAGACATTTCAAAAAGCTGTGAAGAAAGTTTACTCATTTCATTTACGGGTCCTCGTGACTTTTGAACATATAGGATTGAATTGTTTAGCTCAGCTCAAATTAGATTTACTATTGCTGTCATCACACTAGGGAGGATTCATATTCAAAAATGAAATATTAGAAAAATATTTACTTCGAAAATTTTGATAAGTAGTAAATAGCTTAGGAAAGTGAAAAGTAAAAAAATATAAAAAAAATTAGTGTAGAGTTCTTTCTTTTGGAATCATATGGTTTATACTCTTAAAATTTATTTGAAAAAAAGTTGGTCATGTGGTATATATGAAGAAAAGGATATGACTAAAAAAGCAATTATCAAATCATTCAACGGCAAT
>CAOGCB010648649.1:0-11128 GCA_948266635.1 Cnidoscolus chayamansa
CACATTTAAATTGGTTAGTTAAATTGCATGACATGGTCTCGGAATCCATCTCTGTTTCGTAGGCTAAGCCTTAATTCATTGGGCTAATTAATCTAAAAATTAGGTTAATTAAACTAAAATTGGAGTCATAGGGTTTTCCTAATTTACCTTTAAATAATAAAACCAGGTGACGACTCACACACATCTAAGTGCATTCATCCCTATATACATTTGCATTACATCCTGAAGCATGCTAGCATCTGGGGGAGGGGTTCACAAGTACCACTAATACTGAAGATGTCTTATTTGCCAGGAATGGTTATGGGGAGATTCGGGAAGTCATACCCCACATTGCATGCTTGGGAATGCCTAGTGAATGAAGGGACATATGGGCTGGGATATGAGCCCACCGAAGAAGACATTGAAGCAATAACTGGCAGAAGCTCTAGGAAGAAGGGTATACGGATGAGGCCCTATCTTTTGACTTTGAATGGATATTTCTGCAAACCTGGAGAAACGATTTCTTATTGTGGTTTCCAGGAACCATTTTACTGCCCAAAGGCTAAAAAGATGCTACCGGGGTTAGAGATGTTTGCTGATGTACTAGAAAAAAAGTCAGCTGTGATAACAAAATTGGAGATAGAAGATCTCATGCAGCCTAGTCTCTTTGATGAGGTTGTAGTTATTACCGGAGATGACAAGAACAAAGACCTGCTAAGCCTCATCCAGCCGAGTAAAGGTCCCCTCAATAATTGGTACGTTGAGAAGGAAGGCACTGTTGAAGACAAACCTCTTCCCAAGTCCAACCTAGAGTCAGAGTCTGTAATTAAGTCCTGTACTGAGTCTAAGCCTGAGCTTGAACCTGAAACCGAGTTAGTGTCTAGTCCTAGCTCTGAGTCTCCTTCGTCAAATTTAAATTTCACCTCTGATGTAATTTCTCAGGACGATTCTGTCCAAGTCAATGAAAATTCTCCAATTTTTTATTACTTTGGGTGTTGATCTTTCCAAATATATCTTAGCAAAAAAGAAATCAATGAAATAAAAGATGAAAAAGAAAAAATAATAATTGGCAAAGAAGAAAATGAACTCACATACATTGCATCTGATTGTGTGAATAAAGAACATGTCAGAGAATGTTTGAAGGAGTTTGCCGACTGTTTCATGTGGAAGGCAAATGACATTACGGGAATAGACACAGCAATAGCAGTGCACAAGATCTCATTGTACCCTGAGGCTAAGCCAGTAAAACAGAAGCTAAGGAGGCTGAAAATAGAATGGTCCTTGAAGATTAAGGAGGAAGTAACTAAACAGTTAGAGAACAGGTTCATAGAACCCATCACCTATCCGACATGGTTAGCAAATATTGTACCGGTGCCGAAGAAAGATGGCAAAGTTAGAATGTGTGTAGACTACCATGATTTGAATAAAGCATGTCCAAAGGACGATTTCCCTCTACCACATATTGACTTGTTGGTAGACCGAATGGCTGGATATGAGATGGTCTCCTTGACCGATCTTACTGTCGGCTATAATCAAATAATGATGCATCAACCGGATAAAGAAAAGACAGTGTTTATCACATAATGGGGAACTTACTGCTATAGGGTTATGCCTTTTGGGCTCAAAAATGCCGAGGCAACTTACCAAAGAATGGCGACGACAATTTTCCATGACATGATTCACCAAAACGTAGAAGTGTATGTGGATGATATGGTTGTCAAATAAAAGACATCAGAAGATCACATAACAGCACTTGAGAAGTTCTTCCTTAGACTTCGAAAGTACAATTTAAAGCTTAACCCGGCAAAATGCCTATTTGGAGCCACATCCGGAGTATTTCTGGGGCACCTGGTCAGTTGAAAGGGTATAGAAGTCGACCCGTGAAAAGCCAAAGCCATCTTGGAGATGCCAGTACCGAAGACAGAAAAAGAAGTCCGGGGTTTTCTGGGAAGATTACAATACATCAGTAGATTTATCAACCAATTGGCCGACACTTGTGGCCCAATTTTCAAATTGCTCAGAAAAGGAGTATCAGTCAAATGGAATGAGGATTGTCAGAAGACTTTTGACCAAGTCAAGCAGTATCTGTTATCCCCACCAGTCCTACAGCCACCAAGGTTAGGAAAGCCTCTACTGTTGTATCTATCAGTGACAGAGGAAGCGATGGGTGCAATGTTAGCGCAACAAGCGGAAGACACAAGGGTGGAAAACGCCGTATACTACCTTAGCAAAAGGATGCTTGAATATGAGTTGAAGTACAATAAGATGGAGAAGCTGTGTTTGGCTTTGGTATGGGCTTGTACAAAGTTGCAGCACTATCTTTCGTCTTACACTACCTATGTTATTTCCGAATCGAATCCCTTGAAATTCCTTATGGAGAGGCCGGTTCTGGATAGTAAAATGGCTAAGAGGGTATCAGTGCTCGCAGCCTATGAAAGTTTATACAAAGAAAGGCGGTAAAAGGTGGAGCCTTAGCTGACTAGTTAGAAGAATTATCGGTCAAAGACCAAATGCCGAATGTTGAATTTCCTTATGAAGACTTGATGAGCTTGGAAAGTGAAGTCTGGGAAATGTATTTTGACAGAGCCTCAAATTACCATGGAAATGGGATTGGAGTTGTATTCAAAACTCCTTGTGGCGAATACGTCCCAATCGCAGTCAAATTAGATTTCGACTACACTAATAATGAAGCCGAGTACGAAGCTTGCATCAAAGAGTTAGAAGCAACCCTAGAAAAGAAAATAAAAGTCCTTAAAGTTTTTGGAGATTCCAACTTAATAGTTTCCCAAGCCTTGAGAAAATGGAAAATCAAGGAAGAGCGTCTGGTTCCTTACTTGCAACGCTTGGATGAATTAGCACAACAGTTCGAAGAGCTATCTTTCCATTACCTGCCACGAGCTAAGAATCAGTTCGCCGATGCTTTGGCTACCTTAGCATCCATGGTTAATGTAGAAGCAGATCGTATCATTCGATCATTGACGGTTCGATTGCAGAAACAGCCAGCCCACATTATGAATCTGGTGGATGACAAGCCTTGGTTTTGGGATATTCAGAATTATCTTCAGAATGAAGCTTATCCGGAGGGATCTTCCAAGACTGATCGACAGACAGTGAGGTAGTTAGCATCTGGATATTTCCTGAATGGGGGAATTCTGTACAAGAGAAGTTGGAATGGGTTGCATCTAAGGTGCGTTGATAAAGAAGAAGCTCGAACCATTATGGATTCATTGCACAATGGGGAGTCCGGTCCACACATGCATGGGATAGCCCTAGCTCGGAAAATTATGAACCTGGGTTATTATTGGTCGACTATGAATGCAGATTGCGTAAGGCACGCGCAGAACTGTCACGAGTGTCAGATTTTTGCAAAGCTACAAAAGCAGCCTCCGGTTAATCTGAATCCGATAACTTCACCTTGGCCTTTCGCAACATGAGGGATAAACGTGATCGAGAAAATTCACCTTAAGGCCTCTAATGGTCATCAGTTCATTATGGTTGCTGTTGATTACTTCATTAAGTGGATTGAGGCAGTTCATATTCAGTATTAAATGCCAAGAAGGCAGCACATTTCGTCCGTACTAACATCCTTTGTCGGTATGGGACACCATTTGAGATCATCACAGACAACGGGTCTCATTTCCAGAAAGAATTTTCTGACTTGCTGAAGGAGAAGAAGATTCAGCATCATAGGTCCTCACCTTATCGGCCGCAGACAAACGGGGCTGTGGAAGCTGCAAACAAGGCTATAAAAGTCATTCTACAAAAGACAGTTCAGAAACATAAAGCTTGGCATGAACAGTTACCATACGCCCTGTGGGGATACAGAACGTCAATCAGAACACCTATTGGGGCAACCCCTTATTCTTTGGTATACGGCATGGAAGCGGTACTACCTATCGAGCTGGAAGTTCGGTCAGCAAGGATTATTCAGGAAAGTTAGATCAGCGAAGCGGATTGGGCTAGAAATTACCATCTACAACTTTTGGGTATGGATGAGAAGAGATTGCAAGCGATCCACCAGACTCAAGCTTATCAGAGGAGAATGGCAAGACATTTCAACAAAAGGGTCAAAGATCGGAAGTTGGAAGAAGGCTGCTTAGTCCTGAAAGAGATCAGACAACCCATCATAGATCCTCGCAGGAAGTTTCGTCCTCATTGGGCTGGACCCTACATCTTGAAGAAGATCCTATCCGGCGGAGCCGTCATCTTGACTGATTTAGATGGTTTAGAATTCATCAATCCATGTAATTTAGATCAATTAAAAAGATATTTTGTGTAACTTGCATAAGCATGAACTTTAGGAACTACATTAGACCTGATTCTCTTTGAAAAAAGGGATATGTAGGCAGTCCTCTTTGGGCTCGGTCTAATTGTTAATAAAAAAATCATTTCATGGTTCATGATATGTAGGCAGTCCTCTTTGGGCTCGGTCTAATTGTTAATAAAAAAAATCATTTCATGGTTCATTCTTCTTTGCCAATAAATAAAAAAAGAAAAAAATATATAAAAAGCCCGCTAAGTCGAAAACCCACAAAGGGCGGCTTAGGCAAAAATCGGGGCCCGCTAAGCTGAAAACCAGCAAAAGGGCGGCTTAGGCAAAAATGGGTAGCTCGCTAGGCTGAAAACCTGAAAGGGCGGTCTAGGCAAAAATTAGAGCAAAAGTAAATAAAATGAAAGTAAGAAATGCTTGGAAAGATGAATTATCCTAAATAATCATTCATTCATTCATTCTTCAAAAGAAAGCAGAAAACATTGATTCATTAAGAAAAAAAAAAGAGTCAAAATACCATTAGATACAGAAAGTCTAAACAAAAATCCCTAGGAGTCTAGCCTATACTAAGTCCCTCTACGTCTTCGTGGAGCAACATCCTTCGTGTCTTCCGTAGACCCCAAAGTCCCACCTGCCTTTTTAGGAGTCAAAATAATCTCCTCACCAGTTTCCTCAATCGTGTCTGTCCACCCTTCTAGCTCTCTCAACAGTGCATTCCTTCTGACCTTCTCGATGGGCCACACTTCGGAAATAAACCAAGCTTGATATTCAGGAGAAGTCCGAACATCAGAAGGATCAGGTAATGGACTAACCATATGCCGATTATGGATCCAAGTGCCAAGTACAACATGAGTTATCCCGCCAGTGATACGAGGAGACTCAGTAGGGCCGCCAAGAAGGGGAACTGTCTGGTCAATACCCATTTGCCGGAGAACGCGCGAAGCGCTATACCAGGTACAGTGAGTTAAGCCCAGAAGATAAACCCGTTCATGTCTCATATTAGCCTGAATGAAGCTAGTGGTGTTGTACCAAGGGATATACCACTTAAGCTCAGTCGGACTCAATTCAACCAACCAAGAAGTCCAATCCTCAACAGAATGTTGGGTAATCAGAATCTTCCGCATCCTATACTGAGATGGATTATATGGAATAAGGGCAGGAACATCAACTGTTTGAAGATGATCCCTCAACCAAGCCTAAGAATAAACCTTCTATTAAGAAAAAACAACAACACGGAAAAATAAAAAGAACCTGGAAGTGAGTACCAACCTGAAGGATGATAGGAGAAACCGTCTAGTCCTCATGGCCCAAAGCCGCTTGATCAGGACTACGGATAGTCTCAGCAAGAACGATACCGCCAATGCAGCCCATTCCCTCCATCTGCCAAATCAATGGGCAGAATTGTAGATCCCCAAAGCTTGGGTCATTGTTGAAAAGAAACCCAGCAAGCAGGCAAAAGACAAAAGCTCGCATCCAGTATCGCATCTGATCTGGGTCATCGAGTTTAGCTTCCAGAAATTCATCAATCAGAGCAGATAAGACTACTTTCCGATCCTCTATCACCATGGCCCGGATTTATGGTCTAATGAATTGAAAAAGAGATTCAAAAGACTTTAAGTACCCGGTCTTGATTTCATGACAGACTAGGGGCCCATTAGGGTCGCAGCCCACAATAGCGCAGACCTCCTCAAAGAGAGGACACATCTCTTCCATCATGGCTCCAAAGCGGAAGACATGGGCTTCAGGATACCAAAACTTGATACAAGCACGTAAAAAGTCCCAGTCAATAACCACTCCCCTAAGGGTAGCAATTGGAGACACCATACCTCCCCTGAATTGATCTTTTCTACCTTGAAAAAAACTTGTGGTTCAATTGTGCATACTGTGACTAAAAAAAATCAATTTGGCTCCAAGGGCCTAAAAAAATCAATTAGGCCCCAAGGGCCCAAAAAATTAATTTGGCCCCAAGAGCCCAAAAAAAATCAATTTGGCCCAAAAGGCCCAAGAAATCAATTTGGCTCCAAGGGCCAGAAAAATCAATTAGGCCTCAAAGGCCCGAAAAATCAATTTGGCCTCAAAGGCCCAGAAAAACCAATTTGGCCTCAAAGGCCCAGAAAAATCAATTTAGGCACCAAGTGCCCAAAAAAAAAAACAATCAGTTTGGCCACAAAGGCCCATAAATTCTAAATTTTCGTACTAAGTATCCAAAAATCTGGCATCCATACATGCATTGCACTGTTTTACTGATTGAATGTAAGTAAAAGTTGTCCGACAAAAGACCAAAACGTGGGTCCAAACCCTCGAACTCAAAATTCGCGATTCAGAAAACCACTGGCTCCCATAAATCATTTTTATGGTTGCTAGTGGGGGGGCAACTGTGAATACTCGAATTTTGAGGTTCGGAAAGCCTGTTTTCCCGGACTGCAAACAGTTCGGCCAGACCGGAGGCCTTTCGGAAAAGTTTCCAGAAGTATACCAATATGGTACTCAAAACGTCCGGAACATCGCGAGGGACCTAAAGGTACCCTCGGAATAAATTTTGGAGGTCCGGAACTCCAAAAAAAGCCTTCAAAATAAAAATCGCCTACACAAACAGCTCAAAGGCGGGTCCACCCGCCGCACAAGGCGGGACCACCCGCCCATGCACAGTGGGACCACCCGCCCGCGCACGGTGGGTCCACCTGCCGTACACAGCGGGACCACCAGCCCTTGCACGACAGCAGGGCCACCCGCCCTATACGGCGGGACCAACCACCACGCATGGTGGGACCACCCGCCGTGCATGGCGGGACCACCCGCCCTTGCATGAGAGCGGAACCGCCTGCTCTAGGCGGGACCAACCGCCGATCAAGACGGGACCACCCGCCGTCTGACGGCTGGACCATCCGCCCTCTGGCCGAATTTTCTTATAAATTCAGCCTCCAGCCTTCATTTTCAGTTACCCTGCTTGAATTTTCAGCATTCACTCTCCCTCCTCGCTCCTTGCGATTTTTCTACTGCTTTTCCTATTGCATCAATTCTTGCATTCTTGTTTGATTATTGATCACCTAATATTAATTCATTGATCTAACAAACTGAAGCTCCGCAGTGGTAGACTTCTAAACTAGGTACACTCCTCTCTAAACTTTATCTCTTTTTAGATTAAAGTATCTCATACATATTTCTTCTTCTACTCCACACTCTAAGCATAATCATTCTGCATCCATTCATATTTGTTTTTATTATACAGATCTAAGCCATAACGCCCGATTAATCAATAATCGAGGTGTTTAAGCTAGATCTAGATTTATGGCCCAAAAACGCCTAATTAACAAATAATGTTGGCATATTTTTCATAAATCAAATAAAATGGCAAAAATGGTCCAATTAATCCATAATTGTGGCCAGAAAGCCTAAATCGCATTATTTTGGTATTAAAATTGCCTAAATCCCAATTTTCTATTTTATTAAATGTTAGATCCAGATCTGTGGGCCAAAATGCCTAATTAACAAATAATTTTGGCATATTTCCTACAAATCAAATAAAATGGCTAAAATGGTCCAATTAATTCATAATTGTGGCCATGAAGCCTAAATTGCATCAGGTTGGCATTAAAATTGCCTATTTTGATCAATGAAATCAGACTTGGTCCATAAAGGCCCCAGGAGATCAGATCTGGCCATAACGGCCCAAGGAGATCCGATCTGGCCATAGAAAGGTCCAATGAGATCAGATCAGGCCCAAAGAGGCCCAAAAATTCAGATTTGGCTTGAAAGCCCAAAATTCACCAATTTAAGCCTAAAAGACCTAAAAATGGTCCAATGAAATTAGATCTGGCCAAAAAATGGCCCATGAGACAAGATCAGGCCCATAAAGTCCAAAACTTACCAATTTGGCTTAAAAAGCCCAAAAACTCTAAACTGGCCCATAAGGCCCACAATGCATAAATTTGGAATATTAAGCCCAAAAACACAATTTTGGCAACAAAAAGCCCAAAAACCAATTTGGCCCATAAGGCCCAAAAATCAAAGCCTTTTTTAAAAAAGGCAAATTCTGAACTACGATTGACTTTGATCCCTTATTCTAAAAAAAGGGTACGTAGGCACATTTGAGAATAAACCTCAAATAACAAGTCACCATTTTTCACCATTTTTTATCATTTTTTTCCATTTTGCATTATTTATTTTTTCCATTTTCCTTATCATTCTTTTCATTTTGTTATCAATTTCATCATTCTTTATCATTAAATAAAGGAAAAATTGCTAAAAACATTAAATTTGTCAAACTCATATTCCTACCCTGCATTTCATATACATTTAAAAATAGTTAGTTAATTTGCATGACATGGTCTCGGGATCCATCTTGGGTTGGTAGACTAGGCTTTAATTCATTGGGATAATTAATCTAAAAATTAGGTTAATTAAATTAAAACTGGAGTCATAGGGTTTTTCCTTGTTTAACCTAAAAAATTAAACCAGGTGGCGACTCACACACACTTTCACGTGCATTCATCCTTATTTACATTTGCATTGCATCCATTGCATTTAGCATTCTTCGGGGAGGGGTCCACACCTAATGGACTAGACACCACTATTTCAGACTCTAAATATTCCCATGTTCAACCCGACCTATTTACTAAACCCACATTAATATATGAATGTGAAGAACCTGGGTCAAATAATACTAATGACATATGCTAAAAAATTAAGGTCTTACCTATCACCACGTCAGCTGCTTGCATATCCTCTGGTTGCCTCATAGTATACATTCTGGTTAACTGAGACTTGACTGCCACCTTCTCTGGTCAGCTTGGTCTACCTCTACCTCCACCTCAGTTGCCAGAATGTGAAAATCCTGACGCTGATCTACCTACCTGTGGTCTGTAACCTCTACCCTCAGCAACAGTGTGTAATGGCATCTCTCCTCGGGTAGTATAGTCTCGAGCAAAATGTCCCCTACCTCCACATCTATAGCGAACTACGCCAGACATTTGACCATAAGGTCCAACATGCACTCTGCCACATCAGGAATAAGCTTGCTTACTTTGGTCACTCAACTGGGGTCTGGGCATTGGTGGTATGTACTTGCTCTGCCTCAGAGTAAATGAACCTCTTAATCTCCCCCTTTAGGAAAACTGGAGGATGATCCAGCTCCTTTCACCCACTTCTGCTCATGGTTAAGTGCATTAGCTATTAAAGCTGAGAAGTTGTCATTGTTAAATCCTTGCACTAGCATTCTGATTCTAGGCTTCAGACCTTGTTCAAATCTTTGACATCTATCTTTGCCTATCATCGCAAGATTACCTGCATAGTAAACCAGTCGAGTGAATTCTTGCTCGTACTCAGCTACTGACTTGTCTCCTTGCCTCAAACTCAGGAATTCCTATAATTTTTTATCAGTATAGGCAGATGAGACATAATTATGCCTAAACTCCCTTTGGAAATCATCCCAAGTAAGCATAGGGGTTCCATTAGACTATTAGGCACTGTCTTCCACCATTCATATGCATCATCTTGCAGCAAAGAAATGGGATACTCAAATTTCATCACATTAATGCTGTCTAGCTTCCTCAGCACTCTGGAGGTTCTCTTTAACCACATCTCAACTATATACGGATCTGTGGTACCAGTGAAGTTAACTGCCCCATAGGATTTCAACTTATCAAAATCTTTCCTCATTATTCCCGATCAGCTACCGGCGGAACCTGAAGAAAATTTTGCCCTTGTAGCAACCTCAATAAATTAGCCACCTGAATTGCTATCGGATTAACTGATGAAGCTGCTGGCATCTCAGCCATTGGAGTTCCTTCAGCCTGTTCTCTTTGTTTCGATTCTACTCTACCTTCTACTCTCTCTTTAACTTCAGCTGTACCTTCACCTGGGGATTATGGTTTCCCCCACCTTCCTCACCAACTATTATGGCTCTATCTGTCATCTTCTCTTGCAATCAATATATTTTGTTCCTTGACAAAACATATTCACAACAAACACACAAATAGAGTCATCACAATCAGTATAAGAGGTATAACATAAATCCTGAGCTATGTAACATATCACCAGTAGGTAGAAAATGTAATTAACACACACAATGTTCACATTTAAATTTTTATGAGCATAAAACCAATGCTCTGATACCAACCAAAACATGTCATGCCCTCACATGGACATGCGTCCCATAGATTGACTAATGACTTGTGACACCCCTTGCCGGTTCCAGAGTTAACCGCCGGTTAACCCATTCCCCAGTTCGGTTAGCCACATTGACGGTCTCAAACCCCCGGTTAATTAACTGAAACCACACATACTCATAATTGAAATTACAACCAAATTAAAATTTTTCCTTAACCCATTGAAATCAACACTTTAAGAGAATGCACTCTCATTAATATTAATTACATAGCAAAACAATCTCATAATTCAGCCACAAGCTGATTCATATACATCCACCTCAATCGAAAAAGATAGGGGCACACAACATGGCCCAATAATCAAAATAAGATAATATCGACAATCTAGAACTTCCTAGTACATGCCACAAAATAATTCATATACAAAATAATGCTTCAGGCTACCCCGATTGACGACGATGAACTTGCGACAGTTGTGGAGATTGACTTCTAGTTATCCTTCTTCACAACCTGCGGGATAGCCACGCTCATCCCGCTGAGCATTAGAATGCTCAGTGGATACCACACATAGCCGAAGCCTAAATATAACATTTTGAGAAATATTTTAAAAACCTTTAGCACACACAAAAGCCTTACCTGTACTTACCTCAGTCATGTTGTAACGGAGCATAATTCACCATGTCTACAATCACTTGTGCACACACGCACAAAACATCTCACACAACTTATAATGTCACTTAGAAGCACACAGTCACGATTATGTTTTCAATTC
>CAOGCB010648796.1:0-29443 GCA_948266635.1 Cnidoscolus chayamansa
CATGATATTGTGAAATGATTATGAAGCAACAAAAGAAGACGAAAAATGAATATTGAAGAAAAGAAAAATGGAGAATGCATAGCATGAAATGCATTTGCATTTTGTTTGTGACATTTCATTATTAGATCATTTTAATGATAACGTGTGTGATTTGATATGGATAATGAGTACATTGCTTGTAACAATGTTTTAAGATGATGGTGTTTGAAAAATATATGTTGTGAATGTAAATGATGAAATTACATTGATGTGGTTTATTTGAGTATGTTTATACCTTACTGAGTTATATACTCAGTGTTTATCCCTGATAAACGCAGGTGAAAGCAACAAGAGGAAAAGTGAATTTTGCTGATAAGTTTATAGAGGTAATAGTTGTACATGAATATGTATCCCAATACATTTTGTAATGTATAAACAGTTGTATTTTGTAATTGTCACGTTAGTTGAGACAGTAATGTAAAGTAAACATATATAAGCTGCGTGTATATTAAACTCTTATGTAATATTGAAAAATGTATTTTTTATGGATTTATAATCTTCTGATTTTTGTTTGAATTAAATGTAGTTATTATAAAATATTTTTATTGGATTGGATAATGATGTTTTAAATTATTTAGAAAATGGAAAAATTTATACAGGTTTTCATTGAGCTGTGATTCTAATCATTCCTTACAGGGTGATTATTGGTTTTCCTGTAGATGAAGGGAAAAATCATTAGTCATTCTGTGGGAGCATGTCATGGGAGATGTGACATGCCTCTACTTGACTTTTCTTGCAATCCTTATAAACCTGTACAGTCTAGGAGATATGGAATGGAATAAACTATTAGAAGTAGCCTAATGAGTAGATACATAAAACATTTATAAAATCATATCATTTTGTGCACGTGAATGCATCAAATGTCAAATATTTTATATGAAGTGATTTTTATCACCAAAGGCTTTTCTATCCATAAATGTTCGGCTGCCTCACCATCTCTTAAAGAATTCCACTTTAAGATGATGTATAGCGTCAAGGACTCCTATTGGCCAACTTAATTTTACCATATACTCATATCATAACATGTCATAAAATTAACTTTTGTTTGAAAATTAATAGGATAAATTATTATTGAAAGAAAAACTCCAAAGTAACCTCTGAAGTTTTCTCTTATCCAGATGGGTTTTACAAAAAAATATGATTTCATATTATTGAGTTTTTTAGAAAAAAAGATTACTCCTATTCGTTCTCCTCTACAATTAGGGTTCCCAAGAAATGGAAAAAGTTTGCAATTGGTAAATACTTTGATGTAGCCAACCCTACTACTAACCTATTGGCTAGTGCCAAGATTTAACTTCCATTGCTTGTTACTTTTGGCTGCCTTATTAGGTCATCTAAAAAGATTTCTTAATTTCTTCGGTGGTGTGGTAAGAAATATTATAAAATTAAAAAAATTAAGTTTCTAATTTATATTTAAATTGAAATTTAAAAATAATAAGATTTATTTGTGAATTTTATTAAAAAATAAAGATTTAATTGTAATTTAATTTTAAAAATACTACTATATCCTTAATTTTTAAAAATTTCTGAGAAGATATTAATTTTTTTAAAATGTCAAATAATTTATTTTTCTAAATTTTAAAATAACCCTAATCATTTTAAAATTTCAAAAATGAACCCTGATTTTCTAAAAATTCAGTGGTTCCACGGCCCCTTGTCCCTAACGCGGCTCCGCCACTGCCTTGACCCATCAGTTTCGAACACTCGCCAAATCAGAGCCCATCTTCACCCCCATCTCCTCCGCCATCGCGTGGCTGTTCTAGTCGAACTGAAGGAGACAAGGAGCCTTGCCGCATCAGAACGCTGTTCAGTTCAGTGCGATTGAGGTGAGTTTCCTAATCTGAGATTTATTTCTTACTGTGTAAATGATGTATTCGTTTTTATGGATTCTGGAGTGTAAAGTGTAGATAAGGAGGAAATATTTGAAAGTATGTGGAGGTTTTTCAAGATTCTTATGTTTGTAAGAGCTTGATCCTTTTCAAAAATCTCAGACTGCGTAGGATATTAGAAATGACTCGCAATTGATAAAATTTTCGCTTGATCAGGAAAGATGGCAACTCGGCTACAGATGGAGGAGGATGACTCGGTCCTCTTGCAAGTCACTCACTCTAACCTCAAGACCTTCTCTGCTAGTGTTCGCTTCTCTCTTCAGGTTTTCCCATATTACCATTTGATGATTGTTATTTATTATTATTAATATTAGTATTTACTAACAATTTGATTTTTTTTGTTATGCTTCAAAAATATTTAGTCTACTGTGGAATCTGTAAAAGAGAAGCTGTGGAGAAAATGTGGGACATCAGTTAATTCAATGTCCTTGGAGCTTTATGATGACACTAACTCCAAAATTTGTGATTTAAGTGATCATTCCAGACTCCTTGGTTTTTATTCTCCTCTTGATGGGTTTGTCCTTCTCACTCTTTTCTATTTCCAACAAAATATGAAAGTTCAGTTTTCCTTTGTCTGTTTTGTTAATTTTTATTTTTATATGTGATTTATTCATGGTTATTTTTCGTTAATGAATTTATCTAGTTTATTGAATTGAGTTTTTTGTTTTTATTAAAAGGTTTCGACTACATGTAATAGACCTTGACCCTTCATCGGTAACCTCTGGTGGGTGGCTGGAAGACACTTCATTGGTAGAAAAATACACAATTTCAGAAGAGGACTATGATAAACGCAGTGGTGAGTTTGAAAAACCATATATTCTTTTGGAGATGTTTTTGATACAAGACAACAATGTGATAACCGGTAAAGATTTAGTGACAAAATTGTGTATAAGTGCAATAGACTATAATGATTGATGTTGTTATTACAAATCTTCTGGCTTATGCGGGCTAGTATTTCTCTCCCCCTCCCTCTCTCTCTCTTCCTCTCCAATGCTTAACGGGTTATTCCACCTAGCTTTCTGTGGACTTGGTTATTCATGGGCATAACTGTCAATGAAAACCACATTTTATGTTTTAACTTGGTAGCAAATTTATGAGTTCGTGTTTTTTAGGTACTTTCAGAAAATTTAAAGAAAAATTGGTCTCTCAAAATCCATCAAACTTTGAGCCCAAGGTAAGAATACTATCGTTTGAGTTTTTCCTTGCTTTGGGGGCTTTCATTTTTTTTTTTCTTTTTTCACAAAAAGAGAATATAATAGAGGGGAAATACCAGAGGGACAAATCCAAGTGAGATTATGTACTCACTTTATTTTGTTGATCTTCCAATGTAGATAACTAACAACTACATGGAAGACCTTTGTGCAAATATCAAGGTTAGTAATTCTCTTTGTATTTATATCTTAGTATTTGTTGTATTCCCATGAAATGGATCTTGTCACCAAGCGATGAAAATCTACGTCAGCAACTGGGGCCTTCCTTTTGTTATGATTCCTTCCTTGTGACAAACTTATGGTTAGTATAATATGGAACTCATTGAAAGGAGCTACAAACCTTAGACTCGTTGGAGAGAGAGAGCCTTAAACCTCTTGAGAGTTTGAGAAGAAATTCTACATATCTTTATTCTCCAAAACATTCTCTTTAAATAGAGCTATATCCCAAACAAAAATAGAAAACTCTAATCTACCAACCTATCTAGAGTTAATAGCATATTTGTAGTTGGTAGACTAATTAGGAATAATATTATTGGCATTAACTAAGAATGATTCTAGGGACCTCTACATCTTTGCTTCCTTTCTTTGTTGTTGATTGTTTTGGCAGAGGATCACGATGTCGAGACGCTTTCCCTACGAATGCATTTGTAACATTTCTCCCCTCCTGGAGAAAAAGCTCATCGCAAGCTCGAATGAGGATAAGCAAAATGGAAGTGGTCAACATCCTCCCAGGTGGCATCTAATGAGTTGGAGCCCTGCTAGTGGACTAGAATCTCCCAGCTTCCTTGGTTCAAGCGTGCGTAGATAATTGAGCAAGGAAGAGGAACCACTAGACCATCTTCTAAAGAGGGTAGGGTGGGAGGTGAAAAAGAGGCGGTTCACCTTGAATGTCTTGAGGAGTGAGATATGGAAGACATTGTGAGTTTTGCTGTCATAGGGTAAGTCCAATCGATATGCTAATTGACCGATGCGGCAAATGATACGAAAGGGCCCATAATATTTAGGAGTGAGAGGGCCCATAGTATTTAGGAGTGAGCTTGTGACGAAGCTTGCTTGTAAGGGAGTGTTGGCGATAAGGATGCAAATGTAACCAAAACAGCATGCCGTTAGAAAATTCAACATCTCGATGGCCCTATTCATAGTATTTTGTCATGTAGTGTTGAGTCTGCTGTAATTTAGTGTGGATATCACTCACAGCTTCATCTTGGTCAATAAGGGCTTGATCCACTGCATCTACCCGAGGAGAACTTGCCACATAGGATAGGAGAGGAGAGTGTTTGTTGCATGCAACTCAAAAGGGAGTGGTGCACAGGGTAGTCTTGAAGGAGGTGTTATTATAGTATTCTGCCTAAGGAATCAAGTTCACCGATTGCCTAGGACATCCCCTATCAAGGTAACATAGGTGCATCTCAATGGTTTGGTTCACGACCTCGAATTGACCATCGGATTGCGGATGGTAGGTGGAGGAGAATGATAATTTAGTCCCGCATAACTAGAAAAGCTCCTTCCAAAAGTGACTAGTGAAGACAACATCAAGATCACACACTATGGATTCAAGAAGACCATGTAAACATGTGATTTGTTTGAAGAAAACCCGAGCAACACTGGTAGCCATATATGGGTAAACTAGAGGAAGTGGGCATATTTAGAGAAGTGATCCACCACAAAAAACATAATTGTTTTGCCTCCTGATTTTGGGAGCCCGTTGATGAAGTCCATGGAAATGTCCACCCAAATTTATGTAGGTAATTTTAGAGGTTGAAGTAAGCCAGCTAGGCTCAAATGGTCACTTTTGTTCTGTTGGCAAATTTGGTAAGCTGTAACATATTGCATAACGTCCTTCATACCTGGCCAATAAAAGTCGCTATGTACTCGGTGTAAGATTTTCTAAATACCCTCATGTGTGCTATCATGGAGAGCCAAGAGAATAGAAGGGAGCAGAGGTAAGTTGGATAATAGATATATTCGGCCTTTATGGAGGATTAAGTCGTTCTACAGGGACCATGCTTCATCTATCTGCCCTTATTCTATTTTTTTTCGCAGAGCACTCAATGTGGCAGATTCTTGAATTTCTCTTTTTATGTCATCCTGCAACGTCACTTGTGGTTGGGTAATAATATAGAGTTGTCTATCACAATTAGCCCTTCGGGATAGAGCATCCCTTGCTTGGTTGGCCTGCCTTGTATTAAACCCAGAAATCAAATCCCATTAACTTATTGAGCCGATGTTGTTGGGAAGTAGTAATCTGTTGTTCCAACAGATATTTGAGGCTATAATGGTATGTCTAGATGAAAAAGAACAGTCCCACAGGTATGGACACCAATGATGTATTGCCATAGCCAACCCAATAACTCTCTCTCATAAGTAGGAAATTTAGAGTGTTGAGCTGCTATCTTTCGTCTAAAGAAGGTGATAGGATGATCATTTTGTTGCAAAACAACACCGATACTATTACCAAATGCATCACATTCGACCACAAATTCTTCAGCAAAATTCGGAAGTTATAAAGTTGCGAGTGACAAGGGCTTACTTGAGTGCATGAAAAGAGGCTAGTGATGTCTCAATCTATTGACTATCAAAAAAAAAAAAGGACAAATTGACGCAAGTGTTTCCGGAATACGTTGTTCATAAGTGCCTAAAAGGTGGATGGTACATTTATTAGACCGAATGACATCACTAGAAATTCAAAGTGTCCAATGGAACATTGTTTTCTCAATGTCTACGGAAGCCGGAGGATTGTGTAAATTGCTATGTCCTCAAAGGCATGAGCGAGGTTTATTACTTGAGCCAGATTGGAAGGATTTTGCATCTCCACATCCAGCCGAATAGACTCTATTAATCCTGTAGCAAATAAATTTACTTGGTCCACATGTATAGAATGGGTGCGAGCGAGCAACCCCTGGAACTGGCGCTTATAGTCCTCCATCGTCTTGGTTTGCTTCAAGTTGACCAATTTTCTTAATGAATTGCATCAAATTAGCTGGTCAAATCTCAAGGAGCTATACTCTTTAAAGGTGTCCCACGATAAATGGGGTTCCTCCTGTTCGACTCAGTAATATCATAATTGTGCCTCACCAAACATGTGGAAAGCTGCTAGGATTACCTTTTCTATTTCATGTGTTTTCTAATAGAAGAAGAATTTTTCACATTGATGCAGCAAAATCAGCGGATCATCTGTTCCATCAAAAGTTGGAAAGTTCAGTTTAGTGTAGCAGGGTACCGTTCTGCTCTGTGTGTCCATTCAGTTGTCTGTTTGGCCAATCTGGTGGTTGCTCGTGCCACTTTCGGATTCTCGGTCAAAGTTTTGGTTGGGACTGTTTAAAATCTCCTGTAGTTGCCAAGACACCTGTTGTAATTGGGCTTTCAGTTTTGATTCGGTCCCTACAACTTGTGCTTCCACTCGTAATTCGAGATTCAACTGTGACCACCCTTGCTTCAGTCGGTACATGTGCTTCTTGGAAAAGAGTTCTTAATTCTTCCTTTATATTGGAATCGCCCATTGTGATTGGCTTTGATACTAAGTTATTGTATTCCCGTGAAATGGATCTTGTCACTGAACGATGAAAATCTACCTCGGCAATTGGGGCTTTCCCTTTGTTACAGTTCCTTCCTTATGACGAATCTATGATTAGTATAATATGGAACTCGTTGAAGGAAACTCCGAACCTTAGACTCATTGGAGAGAGAGAGCCTTAGACCTCTTGAGATTTTGAGAAGAAATTTTGCTTATTTGTATTCTCCAAAACATCCTCTTTAAATAAAGGTTACATGCCGAGCAAAAATAGGAAACTTAATTTGCCAATCTATCTAGAGTTAATAGCATATTTGTAGTTGGTAGACTAATTAGAAATAATATTATTGGCACTAACTAAAAATGATTCTACAAAGACGTCCACGATCAATTTTTATAATTCATCCTATTTAGATCCTGGAAAATCTTCTCTTACCTATTGCATCATACCATAGAGTTGAACTCCCATCTTGAATGCTTTATTTACAAAGGATTTAAAGCATCATTTAAATTGTGATGCTAATATAAATTTATTTGTCATGGGAATAACATAAATAAGCACTTCTCTGTCGGTCTAGAATTTTTTTGAAGTTATTAGATTCAGTTACATTATTAACTCTATCTCTGATGGGTGAAAGTTGCTTTGGTCAATAGACAAATGTTGAAGTTCTGGTTTATATCCATATATACTATTTGATTCTCAAGCTTTTCCCATAAAGAGATATGCGTGTATATTTATACCATACTGTTGATAATATCACAAATTACATCATAATGGGATGGAGGATAGTAGGACATTTGACACTGCAGATATTGATGGACAAATCGTAAGCCTATAACCTCAATTTTCTTCGCTCTTTAATTGCAAAGGTGGAGAAATGATTTCTTTCATTTATTTCTATTCTTTCTTATACCAAATATCTGGTAGTTTTTCTGTCTTGCTTAAGTTGCTACACTTAGGTTTTCTCTTTCCATTTTCCCAATTCTTGAATAATTAGGTGGGAGACAGATGTGAAGTTGAACCAGGGGAGAAAAGAGGGGTTGTCAAATTTGTTGGTCGAGCAGAATCTCTTGCACCAGGTTTTTGGATTGGAGTTCAATATGACGAGCCATTGGGGAAACATGATGGCATGTATGTACATCAATCATTTTGCTCAATATCTTAAAATTTTGAAATCAAGTTCTTTGCCTTGTTTTCAGTTTTGTCTCATAACATCCCTTTTGCTAGATTGATGTTCTTTATTATTCATACTTAACAATCTAATACAGTTAAACCAATGTTCTATGCAATCGAATAATAGTTTAAGACCAATCTTATGTGTGAGTCCATAGGTTAAGATTAAATTTAAGGAATTTAAGGGTCGAGGCAATAATTCTAATATTATCTTATTTTCTCATCCATTATTTGCCTAATGTAAGATGAACTTCTTGATCATTTTCTTGTTTAGTCTTCTGTATTTATTTTATTGTCTTATCAAGTCATATGACCGAAATTTCTAATCTGATCATGCCATTTTAGTATCTGTGGCTTCTTACTAATTTCTTAAATTATCCCATCCCCATTTGAAGATCTCTCTCTCTCTCTCTCTCTGTTTTCTACGATACATCATTATGTTTTTATTTTTGTCATTTGTTTATTATCATGTTTTAGGGTGAAAGGAGTACGCTACTTCAACTGCCCTCCACTTCACGGTGCAATGGTTAGGCCTGATAAAGTAAAGGTTTGTAGAAACTTATGTTCTAATATGTTGAAACTCTCGCATTGCTAATGAACTTATTAAAACATAGAGCACTTTTACATGATCATACCATATGAATGAGATGCTGTAGCGTTATTTGTATTCAAAAGTCTAGTGATATTGATCATTAGGTTAAAGGATGCAAAGACAGGGAGCAGTAGGACACTCCTTTGCTATTGAAGCACATAACAATGTGTTTGCCTTAATGACTCTTGCCCTAATGACTCTATGTGGTGACTGCCCTCTAGTACACTTGTCACACATTCATGGACCAGGAAAGTTTAAGGGCTACACAATTTGTTAGTAACAAGAAGCAAGTCCGTCCCCTTCGGAAAATAGTGGGATTCTAGGAGAAAATACAAGGTTTCTTAGAAGTAGATAGAGTGTTAGCACATGCAATTACATGCAAATTGCCAAAGGAAAATGGTGATCAACTTGAGGGCTATTGGCAGTTTTGGTTTCTTCAATAGAACATAACACACATCTTGTGCTTTCTTTTGTCCAATTGCAAAGAAAATTATATGATTTTATCTGTTTTGTTCCTTGATATCACTAAATAGAACTGAAAAATAGGTTGTTACAGCAATTGGAAATACAAACGATCATTTACATTCTTCATCAACCCTTCTTCAAGATACAAAAAGAATTGAAATTCATATTTCCCAAAAAGAATTGATTCTTGATTTGAATCCTGATTTGAAACTCAAAATGCAAGAAACTGAGGTTAAGCATATCTTGCTGACATGATTCAGCTCTGGGATTTCTCCCAGTTGACAAAA
This sequence comes from Cnidoscolus chayamansa, assembly GCA_948266635.1. Lineage (NCBI taxonomy): Eukaryota > Viridiplantae > Streptophyta > Magnoliopsida > Malpighiales > Euphorbiaceae > Cnidoscolus > Cnidoscolus chayamansa. Next base: position 9,169 of record CAOGCB010648796.1, read on the forward strand.
TGCAAGAAACTGAGTTTTAAGATACCTCATTGATGTGATTTAGCTAGTTTGAGGACTTCATCGCAATTGGAAATAATGAAAGAAACCAAGTTTAAGGTACCTTGACATGATTCAGCTCTGTGGCTTCCCCCAGTTGACAAAATGCAAGAAACTGAGTTTTAAGATACCTTATTGATGTGATTTAGCTAGTTTGAGGACTTCATCACAATTGCACATAATGAAAGAAACCGAGTTTAAGGTAACTTGACATGTTTCATCATCATTTTGCAAATTTAGCCTGTGCTTTTTTCAGGGACATTTTTGTTGACTGGACTAAGGGTATCAAAGTGAAGTTAATTTCATTATTTATTTTAGAAGTTGAAATCCGCGTAATGGAAGGAGTCTAAGGCATGTGATTGTTGATATTGCTTGTGAGTTTATTTTGTTAGAAGATCTATACAGTCGACCTCAACTGGTTTGGGACTAAGGCTTGTTGTTGTTGATTCTAGAAGCTGAAACTACGTTAATATAAGTTTCTTGTGCATTAGAGTTGACAGTTGTGACAAGCCTGCTGAAATTTTATAGCTTAGCTACATGTACTCATTATAAATGATTATGCCACTGTTAGAAACATGACAGAACATGTTCATACAAGGAAAATCACACAGTTAAACTGTTGATGAAATCATTTTAACCATAACCTTTGGCTATAAGAAAATAATCATGCCTTCGTTCTCCATGTCTTTGATGTCTGATATTTCATGTAATGGCATTACTTCTGAATGACAATATTTTGGCATCAATCTAAGGTTCCTTGTATCTTAGTGAATAAAGAAAATTTTCAGGTTGGTGACTACCCAGAAAGAGATCCCTTCGAGGATGAAGAAATATGAATTAGAGATGACAAGATTGTCCTTTTCCAGTATTCCTTTCATGACCATTACATTTTTTAGTGTGAGAATGGTGTACGAACCGTATAATGGTTTCTTTGGTTGTGGTCGATTATGGAGAAGGGTGCTCATGTTTGAACCTAACAGTGTTTTTGTATCTGAAAATGGTTGGATTATGATGAATTACTCAAGATATTTATCTTTTTTATGTAATGTGGTATGATGAATCAATTTTCACCCATTATATGTATTGAGGTGAGGTGAGTAGCAATTCTACCCTTTAGATTCTGCCAAAGGGATAGCATCCACATAGGGCTATGATGAGTTTTATAGTGAGATAAATAGCCACCTAGAGCTCCAGTTGTGTAATGTTACTGTGTTAGACTATAATACTTGCAATATCTATCTATTATATGTTGAAAGGATTCGTTATTAATATTTGAATAGTTTTAAGTCGGATACTCATAATATCATATTTTATGAAAGTTGGGAAAATAAATAAACACAATAGAGCTCTCCTCAATCTGATACTGAACATAATGCTTCGAACCTAATGATTGAATGTGTCTCTTTTGATGAGACTCAAAAACGACAGTTCAAAAGTCTAAGGTTGAAGCTGGACGATTTTAACAACTGATGAATCTCCAATCTTTTGGAAGACAACTATTTGATCGTTAGGCTTAAGCAATCCCACAGATTTACCATGATCAAGTGCAATGTTCAATCCAGACTCTTCACCTGACCAACCTGAAGTTGCCTGCATCCCCATTAAAACTAAATATAAAATTTGCAAAAATTAATTGGAAAAAGTACTATTTAATTTATGTATTTTTTAAAAATATATTAAATAATTTCTGTCCTTTAGAAATTAAATAGCTATTATTTTAAAATTATAAATATTAAATAGTTGTGATTTTAAAATTATAAAAATTAAATAATTATGTATTGAAATTAAAATTACTAATTTAAAATGAAGATATTTTAGTAATTAAATGTTTAATCGTTTCGAAAAGATGAAGTATTAAATGTATTTTTAAAAATATAAAAATTAAGTCGTTAATTTCATTAAATCACATGAATTAAAAAAAAAGTAACTTTCCCTAATTAATTATATGGAGAAATATAAAACTTTTAATTTGCTATTTAGACATAAAGTCATTTAAAACTATTACATGAATTTACTCATAGCCTAATCTTTTCAAGTTTTTGGAATTTAAAATTGATTTTTTATTTAAAAGATTGAATGAACGCTGTAATTACATTTCAAAGCTAATGGAATAAGGGATATGCTTTTTTAAAGATAAAAAAAATTGCAAGAAAAGGATCTAATTTACTTCACATACCTCCATGTTTGATTTCTATTTCTTTTAAAATTGACAAAAAAAAAAATAATAATAATAATAAATCAATTTTAGTTTCTAAACAGGTCTAGTGATTAAAGCTTCGTTTATTTATAAAGAAAAAAAATTATATTTTCTACAGAAAATATTTTTTATATAAACATGAGAATAACTAATTTTCATTGTTTAGTTATAATGTTAATAAATTTAAATATTAATAAAATTATCAAAGTTTTCTAAAGACTTCTTCCTTAAAAGTTAATTTATTTTCTATTTGATCAGAAAAATATTTTTCATTAACCTATTTTTTTTAAATATCCTAAATATCACCAAATACACAAAATATTTTAGTTAAAATAAACCAACTTTCCATCATTTTCTTTTTTTATTTCTACCATAAATGAAGAATGTCTAGGTAAGCAACATCCAAAAACCACAAGGTGAGAAAAAAAATAAATCTGAAGCAAGAAATATTAAAATGCTTACCGCATTAGGGCTAGCCAGGATAGGGTAAACTCCTCTAACACCAAGTAACTGACGAGCCTGAACAAAGAGTAAATTACTTGGTATGAAAATCTTGTGCCCATTACATAAACCCCACTAAGTTCCCAAAAATCATATTAGATTATTGTATAAGCCTGCAATACCATCTATTAATAATACACAGTATCAATAATTTCATTTAAAAAATAAAATTAAATATACTTTTTGTCTAAATCATTTGGTATTTGAAGGATTCAGACTGAAATAAAAAATATGTATTCTAAATTTTAAATGTATTATGTATTCAGCACTCAAACTTGAAACCGGTGAAGGGGTTGTGTCATCTTATCTCACATTTTGAGGTAAAAACTTTAAATTTGATTTAAATGCCATGTAAACTATGAACACTTTAAGAACGGGTGAATTTTGGTAGTGATAATTTATCATGTTGTTATTAAGTGATGTACACCTGAAAAAGTAGACATGAAAAGAGAAAATGAACTAAGAGGCCTTGAAAGTGAACTTATTTTGTGGCCAAAACAATGTAAAAAGAGCTTAATATACCTGTGCAGAACTGGTGAAAGTCCATTTCAAGGAATCCGATCTGAGACGAGGAATGACAACAGCAAACACAGGCACTGATGGTCTGTACTTAGCAACCAACCTACAAAGTATGTAAATTGGCATTCCTAAACAGTTAGCAACTATAGAAGACTACAAGAGCTGTAAGAGAATATAGAAAATTGAAAGCACCTTGCTGCTCTCCCTGACGATGTGAATACAACAATTAGTGCAGCCTTGACCTTGATAGCAGCACGTACCTTTGGTAAAAACATGAACAGCATCATCACGAACTAATCATGCAATATGGCATTGCCATAATATGAGTTCTATTGGAGAAATAAATGAAAAATACCTTGAGTGATTTTTATATAACCTTCTTAAAGATAAGAGATGTTTATGTAATGCTTTTAAATGCAAGAAATTATTACGTGATATTCTTAAATATAAGGAATTTTGTAGTAACAAATTGAAGATAATAGACTAAAGCGTAAAAACCTCCGAAGTTGAGGGACAACTAAATAAATTAACCTTCTTAGTGCTTTTCGGCATTTCAAATGCTAATGCGAAACACATCAACCCAGATAATGGTAATAAAAATATACCGCTGATGAAGCAACAGATTCAGCATGAGACATGGGCTCTCCAACATGTTTGTTGATTCTCTTAAAATGAACAGAATGATTGCACGCTGTCTCAGCCTGCACAAACATGAAGAACTCAACAATAATATTTGGATGAGTATTAGGCATTAAGTACATATACGACACATAAATGACTTTGAACTTCAAAGTTGATGGTGGTAGTTCCTAGTTGGCTACTAACACTGACTCCTAGTCATGAGGAATCAGGCTGCATTTGATCTTTGAAGTCACATCATTGAACTAGCTGTGATGTTTTTAGTATATAGCAAAAGGCGTAGGACCAAATTACAATTGGAAGAACAAGCATTCTTTTCTACTTTCATTTTTTTTACAACCTTTCTGATATTTGTCTTCCCTCAAACCCCCAATAAAAACTGATAAGAAATAGGCTTCATTCAGGTTAGGCATTACTCTTTCTACTCTAATCCTTAAATCCTCAAATATGTTTTGATATTCCTCTAAACTCCTCTCTTGTCTCAGCTTCATTAGCTGTTCCACTACATCTTCTAACCCTTCCTCCTCAAATCTGCCACAAATATCCCTCTCAAAATCACCCCAAGAATGAGGTCCATTACTTCTTACCCAATTACAATACCAAGCATCAGCTCTATCTATCAGAAATAAGCTAGCAATTCCCACCATATGTTCCCTTGGCACCCCATAAATCTGAAAATATTTCATACATTTTCTAATCCAAGTTCTAGGTTCAGATTTTCCATCATAAGTGATTAGTTTCACCTTAGGAATAAATCTAGAAATACCTGGTGGTTCATTTGTTGCTCCAACATTGATGAAATCCCTGGCAGCAGAGATATTTGATCCTCTCCGAGGGCTAGGGAGGATGCCTCTATTGTTCATTGCTGCATGTGGAGTTGATGATTCTCCATCATCACCAGCAACTGCCTTTCCTATGCTTTTGCGGAATTCCTCACGCAACTCCTCCTTGTCTCTCTGGGCTTTCTCCATTAATTGCTCCTGGATTGCCCTGAGTTGCTCTTCCAGCTCACTGAATCGTCCCTCCTAGTTTGCCATAGATCGTGTCATCATCCACAACAACTGATTGGTTTTGGGTTGATCGGAGCTGGATTTATCCAAGCTCTGATACCAATTGTGGGGTAACTCTAAGTATTTTGTAACTTAGATGAGAAAGGAATGGGGTAGAGAAGAACAGAATGGAGAATATAGAGTAGAACAGAATAGAAGTAGAGGAGAATAGGAAAGTATAGAGGAGAATAGGAAAGAATAGAGGAGAAAATAGAGCAGAATTGAGAGAATAGAGAGTGTGTTTGGAAAAAAATATTCTATGTCCTTCTTACTGCAGTATCTTGATATATAAAACATGTGCTGTGTGAGCTGGAGTTTGTTACAACAAATCTTTCTCTCTCCTTCTCTTTCTGCCAGCACATTTAACCACCTACATGCACATGCTTTTATTTCTATTTTCTATAGCTATTTTTCTCTCTACGTCTACCATACGTGACATATATCCAACTCTTTCTCTCTCTGACGGCTCATGTAATAAACTTCTAATTCACATGTTTCTTCTATTTCATGCTACACATGCTATATCTCTATTTCCTACGTCTTCTATATGTGACAATCATCAGCTTGGAGGGGTGTTAGGAGAAGAAGTCAATTCCGTTACAATGATAATTGTATATCTGTATTTTATTTTTATACTTGTTATATCTCTTTATTATCTCTTGTATCAAGTGTATAAATCTATATGTTGCATACTTCTATCTCAAGAAGTATTCAGAAAATAAATTCTTTCCATTTTCTCCTTCTATTTCTCTGACTTTACAGAGTGATGCCACTATTAACAAGTTGATCCTTGTATTTTCAAAAACTCATTACATGTTCCTAAGATTTAATTTCATTAAATACTTTCATCCATTCATTTTATTTAGCTATTAACATTTATGAAAATGACCAAAATACCCTTGAAGTAGATGGATGTTTAATATATATATTTTTAAAAAAATAAATGGATGAAAGTGTTAACAACAAGAAAAAATTCATAGACTAATTAATAGCTATTTATTTAAAATTTGACTATTGCTGGATTACCTTCTTTCTGCAATGCTAATCTTCCATGTTTCACCATTTCCCTATTAACCCTTTAAGCATATTTGACTATTATATGATTGTAATATAATTGGAAAATTCGATAGTTTCTAAACTAACCTCAGCACAAATTCTCCCCACAACTTTTATGGTTTCAACGGGATATAGTCCTCTAAGTGTCTCAGCACCTAACAATATACCATCAGCACCTAAGAAATCATGCAGCAAGAAATTTTCAAAATAACAATAGTATTATTATAAGGTTTCCAACTGCCAAGAAACCAAGAATTTGATGTTCAAATGTGTTGATTTACATACCATCAAGAACAGCATTGGCAACATCAGTTGCTTCAGCACGAGTTGGTCTTAGATTTCCAGTCATGCTATCAACTACTCGAGTAATTATGACAGGTTTCCCTGCCATATTACACTTATATACAGCAGACTTCTGAAACAAGAAAACCTGCAAAGAAGAGATACCAAAAATTACATTTTGGTTCCATTTAGATTCCATCTTTACCCAATTAGTCATTGGCTATGGTATTATTCACTTCAGAAATCCTAAATTGATGTGTTATAGGAAATAAATGAGAATTACTGATAAAAAAAGATGACCTTTTCTGGGGGAAGGTCAATTCCTAAATTTCCACGACCAAGGATAATGCCATCTGCCTCCTCAAGAATCTCACCAAAATGTTTCAGACCCTGGTGCAGTGAGCAAAAAATGACATTAACATGTAATGGAAGAATTCAATAATAATGACCATCATCATTGTTTTCAATAACAACAATTATGGATTACAGTGGTAAGAGATATACCCAAGCAGTGCATTAGCTCACCTCTACAGTTTCTATTTTGGCAAACACTTGAGTCTCATTGAGATTATTTGTTTTGAGAAAAGCTCTAAGCTGCAAGAGAAACAAATATGTGTAATTAGCTTTGAGTTCTCACTCGTAAAGGGATGAAACCAATTTATTCCCATTTCATCTAAAGCAAACTTCTTGGCAGTGAAATGATAATTCTGAGTTCACAGAACGTCAGAAACAATATTAGGAACAGAGATTTGATGGTAGCCTAACCTCTCGCACATCTTCTACGTTACGAGTATACGAAAGAGATATGAAATCAACATTGTTACGTGAGCCCCACTCCAAAATAACCTATCATATCAACAAAAATAGGGGATGAATATTTTATCTATCGAATTGTATAATATATAAACAATGATATAGTTAATGGAGTGCAGTAGAATGCAATAAAATGGATTTAAGTCTATTGAGACATGGATACAACACCCTTAGACATTTACTGATAACTAACCAATAAGCTTTAACTCAATGGTAGTGAAACCATGTCTAGCTCTAAGGTTGTAAGATCTCTTCTTTGAACCAGTTAAAACCAAATCAAGATAAAGAAGGAAAAAAAAACATTTATTGCTAACTAGACGATCCTCCTCGCAAAGTACATCACATGAACTCCTTTTGAGCTGAAGGATGACTGTTAAAACATAGGTAAAAAGGAAGTTTGCCATGGATTAATTGTACCTGTTTATCCTTATCACTTAAATTTGGCAAACTTTGATGCACTTGAGAAACATGCATTAATATAAAGCCTTCAAGAGTGGCAGTGTTTTTTACGAGACAGATGACATCTTGACCTTTTGTCTCCAAAACCTGAAGATCAAGCAAAAAACTTTAGCTAAAAAAAACTGCCGATCAAAACAGGCATTCAAACAAACAGAAAAAGGGCATCAGAAGAAAATTTTCACCTCAAGCCATACAGATGTGTTTTCACTTCCTGTGAAGAGATACTGACCAAGAAAAATTGTATCGCCCTTCTTCAAAATCTGTAACTCATAAAGGGAATAAAGACCAAAATGTATCTGATGTATAATAAATCAATAGAAACAGCTAATCACACAAGAAAAAGCCATTTACAGCAGTTGCCTTAGACCTGTTATTACATAATTATTTATTTATTGAAAACAGAGTAAAATGCTCCTGTTATTACATAATGTTTATTTATTGAAAACGAAGTAAAATGCTCCTGTTATTACATAATGTTTATTTATTGTAAACAAAGTAAAATGCGCCATTTATATATATATATCTATTACCCTCTAGTTTAGGGATGTCAATTCATTTTAGCGATTATAAATGTGCCGTGGCAATATACATCTATGACATTAAAATTATTAACCCGAACATAATCCGTTTAATTAATCGTGTAAAATATCCAACCCTAACCCAGACATGTTTATCAAACAGGTTACAACCCTAACCCAAACATATTTATTAAACAGGTTACAACCCTAACCCAGATATATTTATAACCAGTTTAAATAATTAAGTTATTATTATATCATATAACAACAACACTATACGTTTAATCCATTTAAATAAATAGTTATTTTAATTTTATAATACTCTATTTAACATGTTAAAATAAATTAAAATTAAATAATATTATTTAAATATATTATTAATATCTATATAACTATTATTTAAATCTAAATAATTATAAATCAACTAAATTTATATATATTTATATGAAATAAAATGAATAGGATAGTTTTATACTTTACAAATAGATGTTTAAGATTAAAATTTAAATAAAATTTAATTATCTAACAAATTTAACATTTATAATATATTTAAATAAATCAATATAAAATATATTAATTATTAACCTATTTAAATAAATTGATCATTGCGGGTCTAATCAGATTGGGCGGATTAATCCGTTCAAATCTGTATTTTTATTGTTTTATAAATAGGTTGACTCGTTTATGACACAAACCCATTTAATATAAATTCAGATCCGCTTAATTGCGTGTCTTGTACACTAAAGCTTTTCTCCATGTTAATTGAGATTAAACATATACTCCACAAAGCTTCCTTTGTGTATTGGAAATCTACTCCAAACATACCTCAGAGAGTCCAGAATAATCAACGGGTAAAAACTCTGCTGATGGTTCTTTGGAAACATCTGACGTAATAATTAACTGGTCATCAGCCTTTAGCTCAATGGGTTTACCAGTCTGGTTACAAATTGGAAGTTCTGGGCCTACAGTGTCCAGCATAACCTGAAAAATTATTAGTTGGAGAAGAAAATTTGCAGGAATTCAGTCCATGACAAAATAATTCATCTTCTCAAATAATCTGTGACACAAAAAGTTATCAAACATGTATTTAGTGCATCTAGTGATTCCATTAATGGTGGAGAATCAAGAGAATGTCATAATATGTATAATTTTCCCACTTACAGCACATAGTTTCTTAGCATTTCTCGTAGCTACTCTCAAATTATGAAGAGTTTCTTGGTGGTAGTCACTATCCAACCATGAAAAGTCAAACCGTGCAACTGCAAAGATAGAAAGGGTAAAGAAATAAACATAGCTCTTACGTATGTATAATTCAAACGCACGATGATTACCTGACATTCCTGCTTTAAGACATGCCTCAATGGTTTCGACAGACCTCGAATTTGGTCCAAGCGTTCCAACTAATTTGGTTAGTGAAGCCAAATAGTTCTGCAGGTTTCAAGACAAACAGTACAGAATTTATTTCTCCTAAGGATGATGAAGATCCATATACTGATGGAAATTGCCAATACTCTCTTCAAGAAATTCAAGTCTGGCATCATTTCTTTCTGTCAAGCCTTAAAAAAATCTGTAAGTGATTCTTTTCCTGATATCTCTAGTTTCAAAGGCAAAATCCCACAAAAATGAGTGAGTGTTCATCTTTTTTGGAGATGTCATATTACTAATTAATGTCTGTTGACATTTTAGTTAATAGATTGCAGGTTTGAATGCCTTTTCCTGCTGGTAAATTTCCATCTGCTTTCAAGAACGGAAGAAAAATCTGAGAAAAAGTTGCTTGCTCATGGAACCAAGGAGCACTGAGTTTGGTTTTGAAGGGTTATAGATATTGCTTGGACATTTTGACCAGCAGAAGTGGTCTGAGCAAGATGCCAAGTCTCATGTCAAGGCTTAGCTCAACCACTTCGACGGGTACGAAGACGGTCATGACAAGATCTTTATGTTAGCTCAGCTCCACCTTGCCGAACTGAGCCAACAAGGCATAAAAGCTCATCAAATACCTTAATAGCTAATCAAATGAGATCTGCCTCCCTCAAATACAGAATTTACTAGCCAAAATCACTTGAATTCTATACTCAAAACTGGGTTAAATTTTATTCAAATGTTTGATGGGAATGAATTTTGCATTTAAAAACTGGATCCTAGTGAGGGTTATTTTTCAGACAGGCAACCATCTATCACCTTCTAACAGCTATGGAAGTCTTTATTGAACTGTTGATGTGATAGTTAATGAATGTTTCATCTGCAATCATCAGAAACCATGAACCTTTGAAGATACCTCATATTACTCTGGTGTTGAGTTTTATCTCATGACCACTCTTTAGCATATATATATATATGTGTGTTATAAGAGATAGGTCAAGGATATGTTGGCTCCAAGACCATCTTCCAAATATGGGTGTTACTTTTAAGACATAAGTGGATAAGGAGCCATTACATATGTCATTCACTGAGATGTTCTCAGCCACTCATTTTTATTTCCAAAAGAGTGAAAAGATCTCCATGTCTATATCGTAACGTATATTTTATATAAATGTAAAGGGTATGTGTCAAGTAGATCAAAGCAATGGATGGATATGCACAGAGCAGAGGTGGGGGGGAGAGAACTTACAGGCTTTGAAGAAGTGAGTACTGAGGAGATCCTGAGAGGCTCGTCAACAGCCATATGTCCTCCCTGCATTTTTGGAGAGAAAAGAGAGGCAGATTTGAAGGAGGGTGCTAGTGGGTAAGAGGGAATGGAGCATGCAACACTAGTAATTATAGTCTTTTGAGTGGTAGACACTCAAATTGAGTTAGGTAAGTCACTTGGCTGAAATTTCAAAAATACCCATTTGTTCTATGTAATGAATTGCACAGAAACAAAATGGTGAGAATTACAAGTGTATGGTCCATGAGAGAGGAGAGAAGAGAGAAGGTGCAGTTGGGACATAAATAATTAATATGATATCCTTAATAAATGATTTGAAAATAATTTAAAATAGATAGTAAAATTAATGTTGGAAGGTTGATAATGTGATATGAAATTTCATAGTAATATTGTATAAAAAAAAAAGTAGAAGAGAGTATTATAGACCTAATAATAATTTGTTTCTGTATATTCTTCTTATATAGTTGGATTGTATAGGTAAAAATAAATCAGAGATTTTGTGTAATCCATCAGATAATTAATGTGAATTGTTAAAGACGATAGTAATGAAGTGTGATATAATGGTGGAACTGATTCGACTTATTCCCACTTTAGGGCCAGCTGTCCTGTATCAAACAGGTAGCTGGGAAGATCTAACCTCTCAACTAACCCTCTTTTTGTTTCATTTGCCAATATTTAGGCATTGTTTGGATCCCAAAAATTCCTTTAAAAAACAAAATTGCAATTCCATGGGGCCATTATTCCAAATATAATTTATGTTACACATAAAAAAAAAATTCCCATCAGTAGATTAAGACATTTAATTCAGTTTTTTTTATCTAATTAATTCTATTTAGATTTTTATTTTATAAATTTATATTTTTTATTTAATTTATTTTTTTAAAATAACTAAATCAATTTGATTTATTAAATAAAATTTTAATTTTATTATGAGTAAATTCATATTTCAATTTCAATTTTATTTTTCATTTTTTTCTTAAAATTAAATAAAAATTAAACTTTATTTTTTTACTCACTTTGACTTAATTTTTAAATTAATTACTTTACTAATAAAAAATAAGTGTATGTTAATTTGTTAGATAATATTTTATTCATTGTTGAAATAACATTTAATTTTTTTAAAGAAAAATATTAATATATAAAAAGGTTGATGAAAAAATAAAAAATTTAATTTAAATAATAAATCAACAACAAACTAACTTGAGTTTGAAAAGAAGCAGTCCGCGCTTAATATGGTTGGTATTTAGATGATAGAGTTGATATCAAAAAATCAAAATTTGAGTTTCTAAAGTCACAGTGTGATAGTTTCATCCGTTAGCACCGGGGTTATAAACCTTTTGACAGCAATGAGTTTGAAAAGAAGCAAGCCCAACTAAACCCATTTATTTAAACCACCACTTGGAATTCCTTTGACTTCACCCTCTCTGATTTTTTCCTTTTTCAACTTATTTTCTTTCGTAAATCATCATCATCCTCTTTGAAATTTTCACTTCCACAAATGGCAACTTATTTAATTAACAAGGTTCTGCTTCCTTAGATTACAACTTCAGCAGGAGAGTTAGAGAGATACAGATATGGCAATGCCATGGGCAATCACTCTGTGGATGGTAAAGCTGGTGTGGCTTGCACTCAGTGGATGGATCTCTTCTTGCTTGACCGTTGCTGATGACCTTGCTGGCTCTCTTAGAACTGGAGATATCGGTCCCTTCCATGTTGGTTGATTCAATTCTTTCAATTTCGGTTAGTCTCTTTTCCACCTCCAAAACTTATTACTCTTTAATTGGGTTTCGCTGCCCTTGCTTTCTGATTATGAATTTCAGCTGATATCTTCTCTCTCTCTCTTTTTTTTTTCTTTTTTTTTTTCTGAAATTTCTACCGTAGCTGCCTCTTCATGTGAACTTCAATGTCAAAATAATTTGTGGGTTTCATTTTCTCGTTGTAGGAAAAATCGGATGTATGGTGGCTTTGGTGTCTTTCTCTCCTTCTTTGTGCCTGGTGTGTAACGTACTTGTTATAGCTGTAAATCTCAGATATTATTTTCCATAGATGTTCGTTCCTAAGCAAGGGATTGTTGAAGAGAGAGTATGGCTCATTACTAGGGATTTAAAGTTATGGGAGTACTTTTATTTTTCTTGTTCATCTCAATAGTCTTTTCATGTAAAACTTCTTTGGATATTGTCCCGAAAAGTGGAAACCACATAGAATAAGTTTAAACTGAGTTATTTTTGACATATTAATGAGTCAGATTTGATAAAACCAGCAACATCAAATGTGAAATTTATTCATGAATGAGGTTTTTTCTGGAGTTTTTTTTTAGAGGTTTCAAGGGGACGTTGTTGTAACCTCAACATTAGAAGTGTAGAAAAATATTTGGAAGTTTCAATCGTTATCATTAAGGGTTTTAAAATGATAGTTGAGGAATATAACTAACGCATTATTCTTCCATATCGTGAAAAAAGAATGAAGATAGGAAAAAGAAATGGAATTAGAAAAAGGAAATAAATACCCCTATAAGAAAAAGAACACCCAAAAGAAAAGCATAAGCTATAGAAACAAGCAAATGCTTTTTACTCTCATTAAATAGCCCCGGAACAAATCACATGAGCAGAACTTATAGATAGCTCATCCCTAGATCTGATCCTTGTGAAGAACAATTAGCAAAACATTGTAATTTTGTGGAAAAACAATGATACTTGAAATTCTGTCAGGTATGCTTCTTTTGGATACTGCATAGATAGCTTCTTTTTTTCGCTTGAAGTCTGAAACCGTCAAAATATATAGCCTAAAAAAAAGTAAGTGGGAATCTACAGGTCTCAACTATATCAAATAACCTGTTTTCAATATCTGGTGTCATATAATGAGTTTAGACAAAACAAAAGAATCTCACAACTTCATCAACAAAAAAACCATGGCTCAGAGGATGTGTTATGAAGTATTTGAACCCATAACAAGTTTTCCAAGAACTTTTGATAAGCAGATGAGCTAACCCTTCAGGGAGATTTAGCCCTCTATATGAAATTAACAGGCAAAAAATAGATGGAGTTGGGAAAGAAGTACTGGTAAGAAAGATTTATATGATAATGTCCTTGAACTTTCTCAACTCCAGATCCATTTTGGTAGCCCCTGGAAGAAAGGAATAGAGTGAGAAGATTTAAGTAATATAATAAGCTAAGACACTTTTGTTTATTAAATTTATAAAGGAATGGAAATCTCTAGAAGCACTGGATCTATCCAAGAAACAAAAAACTAGGAATAGGTACATGATTGAAAATATAAAGAATTCAAAGATCAGGAAAAATATAGAAAAGTAGATTCCCCTTCCCAAATATCCTCCCTGATGTTAAATAGGTAAAACCATCACCAACTTAATAGAACCAACTGACTAATGCGGTTATCTTACATCTAAAGAATGACTATCCAATGGCTTGCATGAGTGATGTTGATTCTATTCCATGTGGCGAATTCTACAAAAGCTTTACCCACTTATACTTAGTTATCAAGAACCAAACCTCCATTTGACTTTGGTTTACACTTCATGATATATGTTCAAACTCACAAGACAAGATGATTCCTCTTATTCTCTCGTATACCAAACCAAAGAAAATCATTCTGATTCTGTGAAGTCCCTTGTTTTCAAGAAAAGAAAAAAGATAACATTGTCCAGTAATTGTTGAATGAGATCGATTTTTCATTCTAAGAATCTAAAGTATGGAAGGCCGTTTTCCAGTCATAACTACTCAGATACTTAATTAGATGTGCAATCCAAAAGGAAACAGAACATGAATTATTCTCCAGAAAACCCTAAAATAAGTTTATAGTTCTGATGGTAAGTCTTGGAACATAACCAGCCGAAGTAACAAAATTGTAGAAGATCCATTTTTTTCTTAATGAATCATTGTTAACACTCAAATTATCCTTTTGGCCTAATATTTCATTGTAAATTTAGAATTTTAGATAGTATTAACAATGAATTAGAAAAGTTAACCATGTCATTAAATGGTAAAGAGTGGGATCTTCTACAAATGGACAAGTTACTCAAGTGCCATTGGGTTTGAATATGTGGCATAAATCGCCACCTCTATATTCTGCTTATGATAAAAATAGATGTGCATAGTACCTAAGTTGGTCATTTGGGCAAGTCGAAGAGGTTCCCATATTATACCAAGGCACTATATAACTGTAAGCATGAGTTTGTAAGCAAGGTCCTAATGTAAGTTCTAGCTCTAAGATTGATGACTAGTAAAATTTATTTCTTCAGTTTTCTAAAATGACAGCAGCAGTCAAATATGAACAATAGTTCACTAATTACTAATTTCCTGACCAATTATATGCATATTATTGTGTGCCTATCATCAAAATAATGGAAAATTAGGTATACACAAATACTGAAAGACATAATCCAATTATTTAACATTTTAGGTTAAGGGGATAATAATAATGTTTCAGATGCTATTTTTTTTTTCTGTCAGCAGTGTGCAAAAATTAATGGTGTGAGCAAGTTCTGATTATGCAATGTATCAATAGATGTAACTAGAGCAGGTGGGTGATTCTAAATCTGAGGTGAATTTCATACAGATATACATAATTTTAGCACATACATTTTCTAGTTGAAAGCTGCTATGAGGAATCCACTGGCAGATTGCATAGGAAGTTGGGTAGATTGCAGAGTGTGTTTATAGTACCTTTGTTCTCTTCTTCACCTGATATCCTTCTGACAGCTTTTTCAAAGTTATCAATCACAACTTTTTAAGACAGTATACCTTTATTATCTCTTATTTGTCCAATTCATAATATAGACTCCATTACTTCACTATTGAATAGTGAAGATTTAAATATGTCACTTGAGATTGAGTTGGCAATGTCAGGACCAAAAATAATAAGAAAAGCACTATATGCTTGAACTGATATAAATTAAGGTAGAACTTTTCGAGTTGCAAATATAATTGAACAATGGTGCAGAGTTTATTTGGAACTTAGATTAGAAAAGAAGGTTAAAATTATTCAATAAACAATTAGGAAGGCTGCAAGCAGAAACTGAGTTTCTACTGTTTATAACTTTAGAGGACAATTTTCAATAAAACAATACTGGATGCAGGTTGATGCAATTCCAAAAATTTTTGTTGCTTTGGGTTGCGAATGGCCTTGTACAAGGTTGCTTAATCACTGGACTTGAGTTATATTCTTCTATTGTACCTAATTGAGAAGGAAAGCCTAGAAAGGGAAGAAAATTGTATCAATTGTCAATATGAGTTCATTAATTCAGTTGGCTTGCATGCCCCTGAGGTTGTAATTTGTTTAGATCATGGTTTTAAATTTCGCCGCCATGGACACGGGTAACGAAAATAGGCCTGTAATGGCCGTCATATAATGGTAACGGCCTAGTGCGAAGCAAAATTTTCAAAAAGATCTGCAAAGTTCATAAAATGAATAAATATTGGTAGATATAAGAAATACTAATAAATACAACAATATAATAGATATAAATACATCAAATACAGAATATAATTTATAGTATAAACATATCATTCATAAACATCATCAAGTTTAATGTAGATTGTAGAGTTGTAGATAGGAAGAAAAAAGCCAAGAACTGTGAAAAGAGGTATTCTTTGTGATTAATCTTAGTTTTACAGGGAAAGATGTCACATATAGAAGATGTAGGAAGTAGAAATATAGCATGTGTAGCATGAAATAGAAGAAACATGTGAATTAGAAGTTTGTTACATGAGCTGGCAGAGAGAGAAAGAGTTGGTTGTAACCAACTCCAGCTCACAAACTACTACAAGTATCATGAAAACAGAAATATAGAGCAAAAGAAAATTACTATCAAACAACATCCTCTCTCTCTCAATTCTCTACTCTATTTCTCTCCAATTTCTTCTTCTTCTTCTTCTTCTTCTTCTTCCCTTCTTTTCTGCTTCTATTTCTTCTTCCCTTCTTTTCTGCTTCTATTCTACTTCTATCCTACTTCTTCTCACCCTGAAAACTATCAAGTTCACACTTACCTGACAAAAGATGCAAGAGAAATGAGATGTTTTTAATTGAAAATGGAGAGGTTTTCAAGCCAAACAGAGGTCTGGACAGTCTAGTACGTTTGGGGAGCAGAATATGCTTAGTTTTCCTATTTGGCATGCGAAAAAGAGGGGGATTAATGATTGGTATGTTAACGTTAAATAACGGACGGTAATGGTCGTAACAACTGTTACATGTGCATTTTTTGGAGGGCTTGTAAATAACGGTGTAACGTGTAACGGTCTCCCAAAATCCCTTTACCTAACGGCCGTTACATCCGTTATTTAAAACCATGGTTTAGATATGCCTATCTATAGCATATATTAAGGATGTAAAGCTTTCTTGTCATTTTCATTCTGAACAGGCTTTGAAACATTGTACAAAAGTTTACTTGTGTGCACTGTAGTTCTCCTGCACAAGCCTCTTTATGAACTCCAGAACTTGTCAATGGCAGTGCACATATACCTTGTTCATATTTCTGACCTTTTGGTTATATTTTTTCTCTAACACTAGATATTGCTTCGTGTTTTGAAAGGCTTAAAGTAATGTGCCAGAGTACCCTTCTATTAAAGGGACTAATCTTATTGAAGTTTAATATTTTTTGTATAGAAGAAGTAAGCACTTGCCAAGGCCAAGAAAATCGAGGACATAAGTTTGGCCAACTACCAATGAAATCCAAAAGGTTCTTCTCCAGTTGTTGCACTTCCTTTTAACAATTATTTATTAGCAGTCATTAAATTCATTAAATGGAACCTTTTTTAGCCACCTATCAGTTTTCTTTCCCTCTATAAAATTAAGGTTTCCACTTCCCCTACATTTTCCCTTTAGTACATAACAAGGATCACTGAAGTAACATTTTCTAGAAGGAGAGAGATTGACCATTAGACATGATTGGTTAGATTACTGAAATTCATACCCACTATTTGAATTTTTTTATGAAGAATTGCTGTAGCTTTGGATTTCATTGGTTATCAACTTCAGTCTTTCAATAGCTGTTCATTGCTGAGAGATGGTTTCAGCAGGTAGCTCACTCAGTATTGGTTCCTATTTAATTAAATTATAAAGGTTTAAATTGGCAGCAGGGTTTGATCAAGTGAAAAATGAAAATTTCGGCCAATTAACCCTTGCAATTGACAAATAATATCAATTTAACAGACATTTGGAGTGTGAGGAGCACACACAGGTGGAGGCAAGCGAGGGCTGGCACTTTGAATAGCAATTTACATTTTAGTCCTTGATATTTTATAAAAACATCATATTAAATATTTTTCAATATTTTTAAAAAAGTTTTTTATTGCAAATAAAATATTTCAAATAAAATTATTTTTGATGCTGGAATTGTTGAATATTTTTGAATTTATTGATTTTGTTTTTTAATTTTGAGATGAGATTTGACAGTATAAAAAGTAATTGATGGTATTATTTATTCTTTAATTTTCAATTGAATTTTATTCTTTGTTTCTTATCTGGAAGGAAAAACATAGAGATGGATGGAGAAATTGTGAAAAAGTTGAGAGATAAAGAATTCCGAGAAAGAATAACCAAATTGTAGCTTTCTATAAATTTCAAGAGTTAAATCGGCCTGAATTTTTCATTTATGCTAATTGATATCTGCTGTAAATTTGAAGTGTCAAATTTAACCTTTTCCAATTCTTATCTGAGACTGTTTTAGTATCCTTATACATGTATTAGTCAGTAATGTGTGTTTATTGATAGTCTGCGGTGACAGGTGGTTATTAGAAACTTGGTTTACCCAGTAAGTATGGGAAGGTTGCAGCTTAGTGCAGACCGTTAGTCTAGATATTTCATGTTCTATTATCCACACGTTTGCTTGACCATATCTGGTGTCTTTGTTCTCCTTACCTATGAGTTTTTGCTCCTTAGGACCATCTTTGAAATGTATGATTTCTCTTCTTCTTATCTGGTGCATAAGTTGTATCTATTTTCTATCAGAAAAAAAGTCCAAAAAGTATAATTTGCAATTTTAAAAAATAATGTTTTATGAAATCATAACTTATTTGAACTTGAAAGTACCAAAATGATGGAATTGAGATTATTCAGATTTTTGCCATTTTTTTTTATCAGCTTCTCTCATCTAGATTTTCACTTAACAATGATGAGAAATGTTGAATATAAATAGTAAAGTTCACTGAAAATACAAATGGGAAAACTCATTAAGGTATTGGTTAGATCACTTTATTTAGCATCAACATTGTGTGCCTTAACAAAATATTCCAGAAAAGTTAACTTTCTTTTGAATATACAAATATGCAAAGAGCTTCTATTAAGCATGGAAGTTATGCAATATGAGAGAAGATGATCAGCATATGTGTCAAAATTGATATTAGTGAAATATTGACTTAAACCAGTACTAAGTTTCAGAAGTCTTAATACCCAGTAGTCTGTCTTGCCATGAAAGACTGAAAAAGTAGTTGCTTATTTCTATTTTTTCCTTGAAATGCTTGATTAATATTATTGTTATCATTTATTATTTAACTGATGTGTGGCCATACTAGATTGGATAAAATTAAAAATGAGCATATTCGGCAGAAAGTACAGGTAGCGGAGGTTGGAGATAAGGTGAGAGAAGGAAGACTTAGATGGTTTGGACATGTTTTACGGAGACTTCCCAATGCGGTGGTCCTCAAGAGGGAGAACCTGATGGTTGATGGGGCTAAGAAAGGTCGAGGTAGACCTAGGGCAGTTTGGAATGTAGTAAGAGACAGGGACTTACGAGCCTTAAATATTGATACAGATTTAGTTAGTAACAGACTTGAATGGAGGCGCAAAATCCGAGTAATGAAAGGAGTGTGATTGGGTTATTACCTGAGAGCTTATTTGTTAGATGATTCATACAGCCGACCCCAACTTATTTGGGATTAAGGCTTTGTTGTTGTTGTTGTCTCATCTGTTAATAACCCAATGCACAAGTAGGGGTGTGTGTTTGTATATGTGCTAAAAAAATAATATGTATAAAAAAGATTATGCAATACTGTAATAATATTACCAATGGATCCTCCTAATAACTTTCTAATTCCATCTAACGCAGGCAAATGAATTGTTAATTTGGATAAAGTAATAATAAATTGTTCCATTAAGGTTTCCGAAATGCTATGAATAATGAATTTGTTAAATTTTCCCTTATAACTCTTTTATTTACAATCAAATTAAAAGCAATAATAATAATAATAATTCTTAATTTAGTATCAAAATTATTTATTATTATAACTAAAATAAACAATTATTAGTTTTTTATTTTCTTATTTTAATTATAATAAATTATTTTTAACATGAAACATATAAAATTAATATTTTATTAATAAAAATGGAAATTATTATTTTAATTTTTTTTGCTAAAACATAGGCTACTTCAATCTTAAATCAAAAGATTTGGATAAATTCAATACGGAAACTTCATTTTGGGGAAAATTGGATATTGCTCCAAAGCTAAAGTCCACAAACCTCTTCCATCCCTGGCAATTGATCCTTTTACAGCATCCACACCAGTAACAATTGAAGTAGACTTTCAATGTCTTCTCTGAATTTTGAT
>CAOGCB010649382.1:0-11505 GCA_948266635.1 Cnidoscolus chayamansa
CTTCGGGAATTGGTATTGGAGTTGTTCTTATGCAGGAAGGCCGACCGATAGCATACTTTAGTGAGAAGCTAAGTGGAGCGCACTTGAATTACTCCACGTATGACAAGGAGTTCTACGCACTTGTGAGAGCTTTGGAGACATGGGAACACTACTTGCTACCCAAGGAGTTCGTTATTCATACATATCATTAGTCCCTCAAACACTTGAAGGGGCAAGGTAAACTCAATAGGCGGCACGGTAAGTGGGTCGAATACCTTGAAACTTTTCCTTATGTGATTAAGTACAAGTAAGGTAAGGAGAATGTGGTTGCTGATGCATTACCTAGGAGATATGCGTTGATTTCTATGTTAAGTTCAAAATTGCTAGGATTTGAACATTTGAAAGAAATGTATGTTAATGATTATGACTTTGCTGATGTATATAAGGCATGTGAACATGGTGCATTCCATAAGTTTTATTTGCATGATGGGTTTCTTTTAAGGGGAAAATAGTTATGCATACCTATATGTTTTGTGCGTGAATTGCTTGTAAGAGAGTCACATTCTAGAGGGTTAATGGGTCATTTTGGGATACAAAAGACTTTAAACATGTTGAATGAGCATTTTTACTGGCCTAATATGCGAAAAACAGTAGAGAAAATTTGTGCACAATGTTTTGCATGCAAATAGGCTAAATCTAAGTCTTTACCTCATGGGTTGTATACTCCTTTGCCTGTCCCTAATGAACCTTGGACTGATATATCAATGGATTTTGTGATTGGGTTACCTAGGACAAAAAGGGGTAGAGATTCTGTGTTTGTTGTGGTGGATAGATTTAGTAAAATGGCACATTTCATTGCATGCCATAAAACTATGATGGGACAAACATAGCAGAGTTTTTCAGGAACATAGTTCGTTTGCATGGCATACCTAAGACTATAGTTTCTGATACAGATTGAAAATTCCTTAGTCATTTCTGGCGTGTGTTGTGGGGAAAATTGGGTACTAAACTGTTATTTTCTACTACTTGTCATCCACAAACTGATGGTCAAACTGAAGTTGTTAATAGGACTTTAGGAACTATGTTGCGTGCTGCGGTAGGGAAGAACTTGAAAAATTGGGAAGAATGTTTGCCATGTGTTTAATTTGCTTATAATCGTGCTATTCATTCTTCTACTGGTTATTCATCTTTTGAGATTGTATATGGTTTTAATCCTTTGACTGTTCTAGATTTAATGCATTTACCATTGAATGAGTTAACTAAGTTAGATGGAAAAGCGAAGGCTGAATTGGTGAAGTCTATACATCTCAAGGCACATGAGCATATTGAGAAGCATAATAGGATGTATGCAGAATAGGCCAACAAGGGTCGCAGGAAAGTTGTATTCGAACCAAGTGATTGGGTTTGGATCCACATGCGCAAGGAGAGATTTCCTAACCAAATGAATTCGAAGCTTGATGCACGGGGAGATGGTCCATATCAAGTGCTGGAACGGATCAATGACAATGCATACAAGATTGATATGCCAGGTGAGTTTGGTGTAAGTGCTACTTTTAATGTTACTGATTTATCTCCTTTTGATTTTGATACAGATTCAAGGACGAATCCTTTCCAAAGGGAAGGGGATGATGTGAGCACAGTCCACTTAAAGTCAATTGAGCTAACACCTCCACAAGGGCCGATTACAAGGTCAAAAGCAAAAGAGCTTAAAGGAACTTCTAATGGACTCATGCAACTATACATGATTGAAGACATGTTCACTACTGAGGGTGGACAATGGCTGGTTCAGCTCACCACATTGGAACCAGGAGAAAATCAGCTTTTCATGCGTGAACAGTAACAAAGTCGTGCTCGTGCCTGGGAAAGTCGTGCCCGCGAATTGGGATCCAAAGTTTCTGTTTCTCCAGGGTGCATTTTTGCGCCCAGAAGATAAGACTCACGCTCGTGAGTATGGAACCAAAGTTTCTATGTCTCTAGGTGCACTTTCGCACTTGCGAATTGAAGGGTCGCACTCGCGACCGATGGCTCAGAGTTTCTGTGTAATTTATCGCAAAGTCGCGCTCGCGAATTTTGTCTGTTTTTACGATAAAACCTTTGTCATTAAGGGTATTTTAGGTTTTTGTCTTTATTTATTAAGAAAACCCTAGTTTTGTATTATGGCCCTATACAAAGGCCACTTAAAATGTTTGGCAAAGAAGATGAATAAATTTTTTTACTTATCATTGAATGATAATTGACTTCTCAAGGAGAGTCTTGGTTCTCAACATTGCACAACGAATAAGGTTAGTATACTATTGTATGAATCTAGTTTTCTGTGCATGTTAATTTAATCAATCCATAATAAGCGTTCTTAGTTGTAATTAATTAAGGGTTCTTTACATTGGGGAATTGATAACTAATCTAGAAATCAATACTAGGGTATGTGTCATTTCAGTCTCTAATAGGCTGGGGTTCCGCATCACTTTGATGTCTCAATTCATTAGGAAGTATCAAATCCAATAATGAATGACCCATCTCCAAGTGGATTTTGACATCTCTGAATTATTGTTATTTTTTTAAAAAATATTTTGTCAAACTCATTTTTTTAAATCAAATGAAATACTTGAGTTTGAATGAAAACAATTATTTTCTTAAAAGTGATGGTTGGGCCACATACTTCAAAAAATCAAAGAGGTGAATCAAGGGAGATGGAAACAACGAGAAGAATGTGCAAATAAGAAGCTTAGTTCAAGATGAAGCAAAGGGAGGATCAGTTACCTGAAGTTAACCTTTTAGTGATTAAGAATCCTTTAGGCCAAGTCCTCAAGAACAACTCTTTTTTAAAAAAAAAAAAACACCTTTTGTTCCTCCTTTTCTTCTTCAGTGAAAACCTTCTCTTCAGAGATTTTTTAAAATCCTTTGGGTAATCTTTCAATCATGTTCTCTAGCCAAAATTTTCCAATCCTTTCTACTAGTGTGAAGTGGGGTATTTATAGGATTTTCTAACCTCCTCATCTAAATGGCTCACATTTAAAGAGCCATCTCATATTTTAAATTTAAAAGGGTAAGTTGCATTAAATGTGGTGGTTGAGCTAGTTGCACATAATGCGGCGCTCAAGGGAGGAAATGACCAGAGTCTTTAATGTGGCAGTCGAAGAAGGAAAAGTCTGTCTTGATCAAACGGTAATAGGGAGGGTGTACTAAATCCTACGGCTCCAATCAATGGGATAAAATAGATCTTCCTTGTGCCAACATGAAAGCTATGAAAAATAGGCAAATGAATCACACGACAAGACTCGTGACCATCAATCCCACCCTAATTTTTAACCTATAAGACTTAAACGGTTGAGATTAAAAAAAGTTACTTGACACCGGCGGCCTAGTCCTATCAATCATAAATAGTCCACATGGGGAAGAATGACAGTCCACTTCTACAAAGCAAAGAGAAGTGAGGCATGGTGAGTTTATTGGCTATATCTTAGGGAAGCCTAAAGGTTCGATGGAATAAAGTTTGGGGTTCCGATGTGAGGGATACCGAGGGGTGTATCTTGGGTCTCACAGGATGGTGAACAGAGATGAACGAATTGGTGCGAGATTACCCGAGGAATGGTCTTTTGGGGAATAGGTTATGGGTACTTCCTGGTCCATCAATACCGCCCCCTAAATGTTCTAGCAACAACCAAGTGTGCCATGGCCTAGGCCCAGTTGAGACACTTACGGTCCAGTAGACAATAACGTACACTTGCTATCATTATTTTGAGTTTTATTCTTATTATGGTATCAATGTTAGCATGACACTCAGACAAAACATCGTGTCTACAATTGCCCCTCTTACATGTTTCTTCGAGAAAAAATCGAGGAAATGAACCTTTCATGATTTCTCCTAAAGATGAAATACGTAAAGATACTGACATGAATTTTGGACGGTGTAACAAAAATGACCGATTTTCAGAACTATGGGAGTGATAAAGGTTATGGTCTTGGGTATGCACCCATTGGATATGACTGAACTATGGTAGAAGGCCCGTGGGAGGAAAAAAAGCATGAAAGTAAGTTAAAAAGGCTTAGGGGCTTTGAAAGTCGAACAAAAGCAAAAGGCTCTGAGCTTGGGAAAAAATATAAAAGCAAGTTTCCAAGAGGCTCGGGGCCTTTGGAAAGTGTGAAAGCAAAGCGTGAACAAGCATAGGGCTTGGGAAAATGAATGAGAATATTAAAGTCTTAGGGTCGGGGTAAAAGCATAGGAACAAATAGCAAAATGATTGGGGGCCTTGGAGAGTTCATGAAAAGTAAAGTGCAAAAGGCTTAGGGCCCAAAAAGAGCATGAAAAGTCAAAGGCTCACGACCTCGTGTAAAAGCATAAAAACAAATTGCAAAAGGCTCAAGGGCCTTGGAGAGTGTATGAAAAGTAAAGTGCAAAAGGCTCGAGGCCTGGGGTAGAATCATAAAATAAATCGAGAAAGGCTCGAGGCCCGAGAAAGTGCATGAAAAGTAAAAGGCTTGAGGCCTAGGATAAAAGCATAAAAGCAAATCGTGAAAGACTCACGGGCCTTAGAGAGTGCATGGAAAGTAAAGTGCAAAAGGCTTAGGGCCCAAGAAAGTGCATGAAAAGTAAAATTCTCAAGGCTTGGGGTAAAAGCATAGAAACAAATCACGAAAGGCTTAGGGGCTTAGAAGAGTGCGTGAAAAGTAAAATGCAAGAGGCTCGGGGCTTAGGAAAGTGCATAAAAAAGTAAATGGTAAAAGAAGTTCTAGATTAATTCACCTGGGTACATAAAGGCAAGAGACAAAATAAATACAGAAGCTTGTAGTTTATTTATAGCAAAGAATTGGTGAAATCCAGTGAAGCATTTCCTCATTTCATGCATCGCTAGGGTAGAGAAAAAGCGGTAGTCGGTCTCTGAACCTTTCTTTCCCTTGCTTATCTCAGTTTCAACTATTTGCTTATTGTAGTTTAAAAATTCTAGAAAGAGGGAAAATTCTCATTACGCTTGAAGTGTTAGAATTTGAATATTGGTAGTTCATTTATGGAGTCGTCTGACTGTTGAGGTGTCACATATGCTAATGGTAATAATAACATGCCTTGGGAATGAAATGTGTGTGTGGCATAAAGGCAGTGGTGACGTCACCTTGGTTGCTTCATCTTTAATGGCTCAAACTAAATGACATCATTTTGGGGATTCAGAAAGGAAACATTCGCACCCGTTAGGGTTTTTGGTGCCTATTTAAAGGCGCCTCCTCTCTCATTTTCACTCACTTTGTACAACTCTATCAATCTCTAGAGTTTTCCCTTCTCCTCCCAGATTTCTAGGTACACACCATCGTTTCCCTCTTTCTTTTAAACATGTCATCTTCTTCTTCTTCCTCCATCGCATCTAGCCCCAAATGGGTGAGGATTTCCTCTGAATCTCTTATAGACAGGGAACTGACGGAGGTCAGTTCACCACCCAACCAAAGTTGCCTTTGCCCTGGAAGCCTTTGTCATCATCCCTGATGATGAAGACTCTAATTTCCATCGGTTTCTAATATTCCCTCCTCCATCTCAATCAAGGATCTATGCCACATCACTTCAAATTACTAGATTCTAGCATACGTTTTTGCCCTCATTACACTGTGACTAAACTATTACGCTAGCAACAATACCTGTCAGGCTGGTATCATTGTGTATAAAGAGCATATGTCGGTCGGGCTGAGATTCCCTATCGACCCTTTCTTTGTCGCAATCTTGGCCCATTTCTATATTTTTGTGGCTCAACTACACCCTAACTCCTAGAGGATCTTTGTAGTCTTTCGGGCTTTGTGTACTATGCACGGCCTAAGATTGTATATCCCAATGTTTCGATCCTTCTACAACCTAATCATTTGGGCCTTAAGGACTTCTAGTTTCTCAACACCAAATGGGGTTATCAACTCTTCACCCACCTTCCATCTTCTCTGAAAAATTGAAAGAACAAATTTTTATTATTTCTCCAAAATCAACCGGGTCATTTGGGCATTTTCCAATGAGCTAGAACCCGTGGGCATATCGATTAACTAGAGGGGTTAAAGTGCCATTTGAGGAAGAGGTAGTTGTGACTTTTTTTTAAGTCTCCTATCTTGGATCATATGCTTGATGTGATAGAGCTCATAAACACACACTTACAATAAGAGTCTAGTAATTTATCTTTCCTTTTATTTCTTGCCATTCTTCCTCTATACTGATTTGACCTTTATCTTTTCTTTTCATTTATCAGGTATGGCAAGAACTCCTCCCCACGAACAAATGGCAGTCGTCTTCAAAAGAAGCAGGACCGTAATACAGCCGATGAGTCTTCCTAAAGACCAGCATTACTCCAAAAGAAGCAGCACATCATAGGCGATGAGCCCAACCCTCCCCCTTCTCCTTCAACGATGAGAGCCTAGAAAGTAGCTTCTAGCTCCCCTAACTCAAAACACCAAGCACCAAGGCCCACCGACTCCTTTGTCATCTCGCCTTGAGCACCCATTAGAATCAGGTTCCTTCGAGACCTTAGAGGCGGTAAACTACATTGCCAATAAGCTTCTAACCCCTTTTGACTGTAAGAAGTGGGATGTATATGATAATGAAGATTTGTTCTTGCAAACCCTCCAATTTGGGTTAGAGATCGTCCAAAAGGTCCAAATGATCTGAGAAAGGGATACATAGCTAAGGGGAAGGTGTAATGAGTTGGAGACCCAAATGAACGCATACAAGGCAGCTGCAGAAGAAGCCAAGGATCACTTGGAGGTGGTGGAACGGTCAATGAAAGAGGCCTTGGAGAAGCTGGAGGAGGCTCAATAGTGCATTGCCATCAAGCTTTCTTATTAAGAGCAAGTTGAGAAGGTGACAGCAGAGACAAAGGTGGCCAATGAAAAATTGATAGCGGAGAACACTAATCTTCACCAAGACTTGGAAGAATTGATAGAGGTAGCTGTTGACTCCTTCACGAATGCTTTGGCCCAAATGAAGGAAGAGCTTATTCGTCTTCACCTTAGGGAGAATTTTGACAGGGTGGATTTTATCTCTCTTGCTCCTGCCGTGAGTTCTGCACTAAGTGAAGGACCTACAAACAATAAGCCTACACCCGTGGAGGAAGAAATGGAGGAGCCTGCCCCGGTTGGGGGATCTAAAATTGTAACTAAGGAAGGGGGCCCTTAATAAAGTGTGCCCCCTTCTTTTGTAAAAGAAAATTTCTAAGTAATGAAATATTTCTCCCTCTTGGAGTTGTTTTTTTTATTTTCTTATTCCGCCTTGCTCACTTAAAAGTAATATATATAAATCTATCAAGATATAAATTTACTTTAGTGATTATTGGTTGATGCATTGCCGAAATAGAATTACATGGAGTGAATAAGGCAGCTAAACAAAAGACTTGGTATAATAAAAGTAAGAAATAAAATTTCAGGCTAGTAAACAAAAGACATAGTAAAAGGAAGAAAATGAGGTTACAATAAAAAGTTAGGCGACTAAAAAAAAAAGCAGACAAAGTTATCATCACAAGGATTAGTCGAGCGAGTAAAGAGAAAACATAGTAAGAAAAACAACAACAAACAAGGTTATCATAACATGGATCAGTCAGGCAAGTAAAGAAAATACTTAGCAAGAAAAAGAAAAGAAAACAAGGTTGTCATAACATGGACCAGTCAGGCGAGTAAAGAAAAGACTGAAGCAAAAATGAAAGCACAGAGGCTGAAGATTTTACTAGATTGATTCAAGGAATACAGGTCTAGTAAAAGAAAGAAAGAGGAAAGACAGATGATGTAAGCGTGAATAATTCATCAAACACCCGATACTCATTTCTTGGTAAA
The DNA here is from genome assembly GCA_948266635.1 of Cnidoscolus chayamansa. NCBI lineage: Eukaryota > Viridiplantae > Streptophyta > Magnoliopsida > Malpighiales > Euphorbiaceae > Cnidoscolus > Cnidoscolus chayamansa. The sequence continues at coordinate 7,762 of CAOGCB010649382.1, forward strand.
TCCTAAAGAAGACTATATAGAACCACCAAGGTATTTTGACTTAGCTGCTTTCCTTTTGGAAAATATCTCCTAGTGAGATTGATCCTTCTCTCATTAGTCAAAATACCGCCTAAGCATGTCTGAGCTGATGGTACTTGGTAACGCTTCCCTATCCATCCGGGCTAAAATGAGTGCTCCGCCAAGAAGGGCTTCTTACCAAGTAGGGCCCTTCATGGGTAGGGCCCATTTTCCCCGTGGATCACCTATGTTAGTTGTAGTCTTGTTTAAGACTAGGTCTCCAGCTTGAATTGTCTGGTGCAAACCTTTTTGTTGAAGGACTAAGCCCTTCTGCCTTGATATAATTGTCTATGGCACACTAATATTAATCTCTTTTCATCAATCAAGTTTAATTGGTCAAACCTTGATTGGGCCCACTTTGCTTCCTCCAGCTTAGCTTCCATTAGGATTCTAAGTGAAGGGATTTCAACTTCCACTGGTAGTACAACCTCCATGCCATAAGCTAATGAATAAATTGCCTCGGTGGATGTTCTCATGGTCATTCGGTAGGCGAGCAATGCATGAGGAAGCATCTCATACCAATCCTTAAAAGTGACAATCATCTTCTTAATTATTTTCTTAAGGTTCTTGTTAGCTACTTCCATAGCTCCATTCATCTGAGGCCTTTTTGGTGAAGAGTGTAAATGTTGTATTTTGTACTGATTGCACAACTTCTTAATGTTTGATCCATTTAGGTTCTTGGCATTACCAATAATGAGCTTATTTGAAAGTCCATACGTGCAGATGATATTCTGTTATTGGAAATTTACTATAGCATTTTGCATGATATTGGCATAGGAAGCAACTTCTACCCATTTGGTAATGCTGACCCCATAAGGAGAAAACTTATTTTGATGATAACAAAACTTAATGAATTATGCTAACAAATCATTCAAGAATTTCATATCAAAGAATGAAAGAAGATCAAAAGAATGAAGAAATGAAAAGAGCATGGAAAGGAGATACATCATGAAGAGAAGATGAAGACATTGGTTGAAAAAAATGTAAGAGAATTGAGAACTATGCCAATGATCTCTCATGCATTAAAATACTTTCCTTATGCTAAAAAATATGTTTTAGACAAAGAAAATCTCAAGTTAAAATGAGCTGAAATTAGATACCTAATATTAACTCTCGCAGTTAAAATTAGTTAACTAATTTTGAAAAAATTATTTTTAATACACATATGAAAAATGAAAGTAGCCTAACTAATTTTGCAGCTAAATGTTTCTGTTGAAACTATTGGAAGTAAAATTAGTCAACCAGTTTTGAAATTAGCCTACTGCACTCAAAATTAACCAAACTACTTTTAAAGTCAAAATATTTTAGCTAAGCTACTTTTACAGTTAACATTTTTAGCTAAGCTAATTTTGAGGAAAGCCTAACAGAAGCCTAACACAGTACGCCTGCACAGTCTGTGCAACAGTATGTGAGGCTCCAACGGCTAGAAAATTAGCCGTTTTGTTGTCCTCTAGTGCTAGAAACATAAGCTAAATTTTCACCTATAAATACCAGCATTTACTCTAAGTTTTGGCTAATGAATGCACAATATTATTGAGCAATTTTCTGAGCAAATTTTTCATTCATTTTTAAAGCATTCACTGTGAGCTTCATTGGCATATCCTCTCTCTTCTTAATAGCATTCTGTTGTAATTGTTGAAAGAGAGATACTATTCTGAGAATTTTGAGAAAACATTTATTGTATTCAAGTGAGGGTACATCACTTGAAAGAGGTAGTTTAGCACCTTAAAGCTAAAAGAAGTTTGAGGGGTATTCAAACTTATAAGAGATTTCCTAGCACCTGTGAAGCTTAGAAGAGGTTGTCTAAGTACCTGCAAAGCTTGGAAGAACTGTAAAGGTTTCATCTCTTACCTAGAAAAGAGATAGATAGTGGAATTCTCAAGAAGAAGCTTGAGAAGAGTGAACGTAGACTGGTTTAGTTGAACCACTATAAAACTTGTGTTTGAATCTTCTCAACCTTACTCTCTATTGATTTGTTGATTATTGAGTTTTGTTTCATTAATTATTTAAACATTGTTGAATCTTGAAAGAATGCCATTAAAATCTACAAGTTGCTGAACTAAAATAAGCAAAATTGACAACTTAGTTGAATCTACTATAAATAGTAGCATGAACAGTGTTCCTTCAGCTGATTGAAAATTAACTAAGCTAGATTTTTTCTCTGATATCTTTAGTGCTCTGTGAACAGTAGCGCGAACAGTAACTTTTCTATAATAAGAAAATAGCTAAACTAAATTTGCCTTCAGTTATCATAATTGATCAAAGTAGCTCACTTGAACCAGAACAAAACACTTATTGAAATTACTTAATCATAACATTAGACATAAGTTTAGAGCAATAACTTAGAAATTCAAGAAAAATCAAAAAGTGATCAATTCACCCCCTTTTAGTCACTCAACCTTGGGAAAACAAATTGGTATCAGAGCCTAATCCTATTGCTCAAGGTCTAACAACCTTAGGAAGATCCCAAAAATGGAAACCATGTTGGAGTTCCTACTCCTTTAGCAGAAGGATACTCTATCACTAGACCATTATTGTTCAATGATTCAAACTATTCCTTCTAGAAAACTAGAATGAGAAATTTTATTCAATCTGTAGATATAGAAGCTTGGAGAATCATACAAAATGGAACTTTTATTCCAATGAAAACAATAGAAGGAAGAGACTGTCACACCCCTATGACATGCCTCCCACAAAATGAACAATGATTTCCTACTTTCACTACAATGAAACCACTACTCATCCTGTAAGGGATAAATTTGCATCACAGTTCCTGAAAGCCTGTATAAATTTTTCGCATTTTGAAACCAATACATGAATTCATAAATCCATCATTAACACTTCAAAAGTATTAATAAAATCAACATACAATGTACTTAATTACAATACTGCCTCTATTTACATGAATATTACAACTTATAAAATATATACATTAGAAAAATCCCTGGGATACATTTATATTTACAATTACTACCTCTATTGCCTTTATCTTCAATTCACTGCTTGCTCTGAGCTACTTTCACCTGCGTTTATCAGGGATAAACGCTGAGTATATAACTCAGTAAGCTATAACCAACTCATTATAACTACATCACATTTATTTCCATCATACTCATTCTCAACAATATTTTCAAACTCACAACATCATAAAACACTGACTCAATTAACACAACTATCATCAATATCAATTCACTCATGTCACAAACATAATGCAATGCATCCCATGCTATGCAATCTCCATTCTCTTTTGCTCTTCCTTTCTTTTATATTCGTACATCTTCTCAGAATGCTATACCATGGTAAGTTCTCATTATCATTTCATATGTGTGAGTCACCACTTCCCCTTCACGGTTCTTCTCACTCCATATGTATACAATTAGATATATATATTTATGGGCCACCTCTTCATCTACTTGGTTCTTCCCAAATTATAAATGTATGGGTCACCCCTTCCCCTTCATGGATCTTCCCATTTCCATGCATGCTATGCTTCATGACACTCATGTTCTCAATGCATAACTCAATTCAGGCTTAGTCAATCAACATAAATGCTTCTCTTTATTATCACTGCCATTTCCACATCAACTCATAACACCTCAATCATTAAGTGAAAACTCATTCATTTTATTCATACTTCAATACATTCAAGCATATCATCAACCCACATTACACATTGTGACCAAGGTA
>CAOGCB010649519.1:0-10617 GCA_948266635.1 Cnidoscolus chayamansa
TAATTTTGATTTTTATAATAAGGTGTTTAAAATTCTCTTGGGGATACTATAATGATTTTATATGATTTGAGTGTGTGTTTTGTTATTATGATTTGAATTGACAGGATAAGAAAGCTAAACAGGTGAGAATGGGTAAGGATGTTTCAGATCCCATGGAGTTCTTGAGGTTCTTGCAAAGCAAATCCAAGGTAAATTTTTAGAAAGAAAAAAAAAAGCTTACTTACAATTATTACCATAATTTAGTTGGGTTTAAAAAACAAAAAAAAGATTTCGGTGGTAATAGCAGCAGCAGCAGCAGCAGGGTGAGGGTGAGAGAAGCAAGTTCGCAAAGATGTATCCTGTGCCGCTTTCAAAATTAAGAGCAATCCAACCAACATGGCAGGATGAGGTAAACTTAGTTTACAGTGCCTTAGAAAAAAACTTAGTTTATTAAATAAATTTTCAATTTAATATTATAATTTATTTTTAAACATAATTTTTTTATACATATATTTTTAATTTAATCTTTTGAAAGCTATGTATATTTTTTTTTATTTCAATTAATTTAGATTATTAATTCATAAAAAAAATGACAAACATGGAGATATTAGTAAAAATATGTCTTTTTATTTATATATATATTGAAAATTTAAAAACGTGATAAGAGTTGTTAATATTTAAATCAATTAATTAATTATTTTAATTTATTAAATGATTTAATTAACACAATAAAAAATAAAAAATATTATAAAGAAAATGAAAAATGTGCGGCAATCAAAATGAAAATATGTTATTGAAATGTGATATTTGCAGAACTAACCCTGAAAATTTAAATATTATCAGAACCTCCAATGGAAAAGCAAAGAAATTTATGGAATTATTTTTCCTTAAAAGGAAAAAATAATCTGTATAAGGAAAGTATTTAATTATTATATTATTGTCCAACTTAGCATTTTTTATTATTATTTTTTTTCATTTATAATGTGATATTTTAGATAAATATTTTTTTAATTTTATTATATTTGATTTGTTTATTGGATGAAGAAAATGTTTGGAAAAATTCAAAATAAGGCCCAAGAGACAAATTGGAGCGTGGCTGTTGAGTCCCTATATAAACCCATCCTCGCACTCACTTCCTCCAGTGTAGTAGCAGCTGACAAATGCTGCAGCTTCCAGACCTTTGCCCAAAACTTTCCCTCTTTTTACCATCAATTCTCACCGTTTCTGAACATGATTTGAAGGAAGCCAATCCATTTTCTCTAGTGTCACGACCCCTTTAGGTGAAATTAACAAATACGTCCTTCTTCATTTTGTTTTTCTTTTATTGATGTTCTTATTTAAGTTTCGGATTCCTGTGATTTTTCTTTTCTTATTGGTGTTCTTAAGTCAATGTGATGGTTTCTTGGGATTCTATGTGATACTTGGGAAACATGTTTTAGTGTATGTCTATATGTATATTTATATAAGAGTGTTCTCTGTGTTGCTCTGTGTCTGCTGGTTTAGTTCATTAGTTGCAGGTAATGTGTTTGTTGTTGAAATTTTATTTATAAGTTGATATTTTAGGTCACCATTTCTATCAATCTGAGTGTTTTTTATACAGGTTAAAGGACTATCCCCTCGTTCACCCTATTTCAAAGATATAGGTATGATTTTTTCCCCCTCATTTCCCTTGTTTATCAAGAATATCAAGAATTTCAAGAATTTCAAGAATTCAATTCGATTGTTCTTTTTTTTTTTTTTTGTCAATTCTCTTCTTCGTAATAAAGAATTGATGTTTTTTTTGTAAATTAAGAAAAAAATCATATCAAAAGAAATAGAAAATAATTATTGTTTAATAATTCATTTGAATTCTTTTCTTGTAAATTAAATTTTCAATCTCGTTGTGTATCAAGATTATTCATTAGCATTGTCTGTTTTACATTGAATTTGGTGAACTATATGAAGATTTTGTAGCCCATTGCAACAGTAACACTAACATTATTTGGTTTACGTTGATTTCCATATTAGTCAAATTTTTTTCAATTAGTTATTTATTTTTCTTTCATTTTGATTGTTTGGTTCATAGGGTCAACCGTTAAAGAGTTTGATGGTTTAGACAGACTTCTTCTTATTGTTCGAAAAGTGAATGAAATGTCTAATCCTGGTGGTGACAGTAGCAACTTAGGTTCCTCTTCTTCTTCTTCTGCTGTCTCTCAACAAGATGTAAGAGGCAAGAACAAGAGAAAATTATTTGATCCTTCTACTGGGAATGAAGTTAGATTGCCTTCATCTCTTACTGAATTTCCCCGGTATGGCTCATACTCAGATAAATCTCAAAACCCACAAAGTCAAATTGGGCATTTGGGGGCTGGGTCATCCCATCCTAATCTTGCAGCAGAAGCTGATGAGCCTACTGACTGGAGTGATCCCCTTGCATTTCAACTTGAAGAAAAGTTGTTGTATAATATACGAAAAATTTTCCAGAATGCAATTAAGCAGATTTGTGAACGTGGTTACAGTGAGAATATTGCTCAAAAGGCCATTTCAAGGCTGGGTTTGTACCAGGGAGGTAAAGACCTCGTGGCAAACATAGTGACTGATGCTCTTGCCTTATTGAAGAGTGGGAAAGATATCAACAGTTCAAAGGATATTGTGTTTGAGAATTTGCAACAGATGGTGGAGTACACAATGATAGAGCTGGTTAATGTGGTTAGGGAAGTTAAGCCATCATTGTCCACTGGGGAAGCAATGTGGTGGTTATTAGCATGTGATATGAACATTTCACAGGCATGTACCATAGAAGGAGATCCAGTCAGTAAATTTGGTTGTAAAGAAATCCCAGGACCGAGCTCTTCCAATTCTAATCTCCCAAAAACAAGCTCCAAGGCACAGTGCTCTGAACCCATTCCGTCAAATACCAGTAAGCAACATACCTCATATTCCTCTTTATTTGATGGTTAATTGCATAAAACATTTAAATTTGAAAGTTTCTGAAATTTGCCTAACATGAAATATTCCTTGGTTTTGATGGGCTAACACCAGAAAAGGAGAATGTTCTTTCTAAGCCAGCAAGTTTGGAGACGTCCTTAGTCCACCCCACATCCAAAACATTTTCCCCTGAAGAAAAATCAAAGAAGGGACGCAAGTCACGCAACAAGAAAGAACTGGCAGCTCAGAAGAAAGCCATAAATTCAGAGAGGGTTTCAGGGAATCAAGGTAAATCAGGCTCTCAATCGGGAAATGATACTAGCTCTGGTGATTTGATTGTAGAGACAAAAGGTCATGCTTTGAATACAAAAGCCAAAGTGGAAGTCCCTGAGACAGCAGGAAGTTCTCATGTTCCTAGCAATAGTCCAACTGCTGTATCTGCATCAGATGACTCTTCAAAAGTACATAAGAAGGGGACAACATCTGCATCAACTGCAGCATATACTGAACTCACAGTTTCAGGAAGGAAGCCTCTACTAAAGCCAGAGGCTAGCACTGCAGTGTATCCAAAACTATCAGATTATTATGCTGGAATTCCGTATGATGAGTCTCTTGGGAAGTATATTCCACAAGATGAGAAAGATGAATTGATCCTTAGATTGGTTCCTCGGGTGCAGCAACTACAGAATGAACTACAGACTTGGACTGAGTGGGCCAATCTGAAAGTTATGCAGGCTACTCATAGGCTTAGCAAAGAGAGGCCTGAGCTTAAAGCACTAAAATTGGAGAAGGAAGAGGCAGAAAAATTGAAAAAAGAGAAGAAATTCATGGAGGAGAATGCCATGAAAAGGATATCAGAAATGGAATCTGCCTTGATTAATGCTGCTGGCGAGGTTGAAGCAGCTAACTCTACCATTTGCAAGCTTGAGGAGGAGCATTCAATGTTACATGAGGAGTTTCAGACTGCAAAATTGCAGGCTGTAGCGGCAGCTGCGAATTGTGAGGAAGCATTAGAGAGAGAGCAGAAGGCCCTAAAAGATGCTCAATCATGGAAGGGACAGAAAAGCTTATTGCAGGAGGAGCTACAAACTCAGAAACAAAGGGTGATTGAACTGCAACGAGAGATTGGCAAAGCAGAAAAGATCAAGAACCAATTTGAGGTATGCTTTTTGTGAAGGTATACTAATACCTCTCAAGTAAATGAGCATCACATCTTTATCAGCTGAGTACTCCTATGTCTCATTCTCATGTTCTTTGGTAATTAGGTCGGTCAGGGCCATATTTTTAATGCTCAAATTTTTTGCCATGCAGTGGCACTTGGTCGCATTCACTAGAACTCCTTAAATATTTGTCAACCAATTGCAAGGGGATTATAGTTGTAAATCCCAGTAGCATCAATTAATATGTAACATTAGAGTAACGCACATTATGGTTAAAAATTCTGCAGGCTAGATGTGAACAGGAACGAGTGCTGAATGAAAAATTGCTTGCGAAGGCTGCATCTATAAAAGATGAACGAGAACAACTTGAAGCTGCAGCAAAAGCAGAGGAGGATATGATCAGACAAAAAGCAGAAGATGATTTGAAGAAATATAGGGAAGACATCAGCAAACTTGAGAAGGAAATATCCGAACTGAGATTGATGTCTGATGCTTCAAAAATAGCTGCTCTTAGAAGGAGCATTGAGGGAGATTATGGAGGGACATGCATCCAGGGGTATGACCTCAGTGTAAAGGGAAACCAAGAGTCTAGTGACTTAAAAAAAGTGAATTTGCAGGAAACTTATGGAAGTGGAGGTCTGAAACGGGATAGGGAATGTGTGATGTGCTTATCTGAAGAGAAGTGTGTGGTTTTCCTCCCCTGTGCACATCAGGTCCTTTGTACAAAATGCAATGAGATCCATGAGAAAGAGGGGATGAAGGACTGCCCTTCTTGCAGGACTCCTGTCCATCGACGGATTGTAGCCCGCTTTGCTCATCCGTGAGCATAATATACTTGGTTCTGTGGGAATAAAACCTGGATAGAGGAAGTGATATATGGAATGGATCATTGAGGAGATGTTGACCTTGTTTGTTTTTAGGTTTATAAGAAATAGTTAAACTAGTAGAAGAAGAAAAAAGGAAGAATGACAGAAGCAGCATGTAAATTTTAGAGCTATGTTTTAAATACATGTTAAAAGCTGTTACCTATCTCTATGTTAAATAATGGATCATTCTCGTGGATCAAGTGAAATGGTCTGCCTAAGAATGAAATCTGTGTTGATAATTCTCAAGGCACCTTCAAGTTGAAGTAAAAGTAGCTAATCTGGGATATATGTGGCTACTTTCGTAACTCATTCCAGAAAACAGATTATCCATATGTTCTTGAAAGCCTTTGGAGGCAATGGAACATGTGGGACAGTTGATCGACTAAACCTGTCACAATAGGTGAGATTAGTTTTCTTTTAGTGGATTTTCAATGTATCAAATATTAATGGATAAAAAAATATATAATAAAAAGATTGATGAGTGAAATAAGAAATAGTCTCCCATTTAGTTTTATGTTTTAATTGATTAAAAATGAAAAAATATGATGGCACAATTAAAATTAAACCATAATACAAAATTAAAAAAAAAATAAAGAATATTAGGTGAATTATTTTTCTTTGAATCTTAGATACGCATAGGCTGCCATTTGCTAACAGTCTCTGCCAAATCAACCTTACTTCAAAATTTATTTATATTTTATATACCAACTCCTTAATTTAATGCCCATACTCATCAACCATTTTACCAAATACATAATTAATCATTTTTTATTTTAGAAATATCTTTTTTATGGCAATTACATATATATATTTTTATATAAATAATTAATTAAATATAGATTTTATAAAAAAAATAAAATTGATATTAAAATGATAATTAGATTTGAAATTCACAGGTGATTCCGGCTGGCGGTGGCCACTGTAATAAAAAAATTTTAATTAATAATTTTATAATAAAAACCTTTTTAGAAAATTAGAAATTGATTAATTATGCAAAATAACGGCTTCGCTAGCGACTGGATGCATGGGAGTTAAGCACGCCGTAATTCAGGTGACGTGGCGTTCCAGGTGAGAATCTCACTGCAACTTGCATGCATGGACTGACTATCAATTTTAAAACAAATACATCTTTTTAATTAATTAATTAATTTAATTTTTAAACATCGCAGAGCTGACATTTCCTTTCTGTCCATACACACACACAAATTAAAAACATTTCTCTCACTGGAGCAGTTAGCAACTTTCCTTTTATATCCCTTTCGGTCCCGATCAACCCCTCATTTGCTGCCAAGTGTCACTGACCCATTTCCTGGTTAAGTCTTCTCGCTAAATTAATCTCTTCTGTTCAAACCACTATGTTACATCTTCTGCTTCTGTCTTTTTTCACTCCTTTTGCTTCCTTGCCCCTTTCTCTATCATGATTTGGATCCTTAACAGACGCTTCAGGCGCTTCTGCTCTCGTCTCCGGTGGCCGATTCGCCACAGGTCCAAGTCCAAAATTCTCATCAGGAAATTTGGAAAAACAAACTCCAACACACAATATGAGACTATTAATGGGTTCGCTGCTGTTCATCCAAATGAGTTGAAGCCTGTAAAGATAGCAACTTTTAACGCTGCCCTGTTTTTCATGGCTCCTGCTGTACCTATAACACTCAATTCTTCCACTTTTTATTTTGAAAACGAAGGTCACCAAAAGGGTATGAGGTCTACAAACGGTATTCTGCGTACCAAGTCCGCAAATGATCGGCCAAAGAGCATTCTAAAGCAGTCTCCCCTGCATCCCAACACCACGGATAGTGATGAGAATCTTTCCAGGAAGCAAAAGTTTGCTAAATCAAAATTAAGGGTATCCATCAATTTGCCAGATAATGAGATTTCATTGCTGAGAAATAGGCGGCAGGGATTTCTGGAAGACAAGGAAACTACTATAGGTAGCAATCTGACAAGAATTCTGAGAGGGAAAGCTCCTATGAGGTCGCAGAGTGCTATTTCTGCAAGAAGTATAGGAAACAAGGTGGACGGAGACAGCTATAGGAGAACGAGAACAGTAGTTGAAGTTTTGGAAGAGTTGGATGCTGATATATTGGCTCTGCAAGATGTGAAAGCAGAGGAGGAGAAAGCAATGAAGCCTCTTTCAGATTTGGCTGCTGCTTTAGGAATGAATTATGTATTCGCAGAGAGCTGGGCTCCTGAGTATGGCAACGCTATCTTGTCCAAGTGGCCGATTAAGAGATGGAAAGTCCAGAAGATCTTTGACGATACTGATTTCAGGTCATTCTAATTTACTTCTCTTCTCGATTTCATGCTCTTCTTTTCTCTGTTTCTCTCTGCTTTTAGTTAGATTTTCCTTTCAAATTTAAACAACTCAATATAAAGGGAATCATGAATCAAGCTCCCAACCTTCACATGCAATTTGTTTAATGGGGTTGCTTACTCTAGCTGAAACTTAGATTTGGTACAGTTCAAATTAATTGATATTACTATTAAGATGAATGATTTGGGCAACGCGTGTAAGCCTTCTCCTTTAAAAAGCAGCGGTCGATGAAAGTTGAGAAGGAAGGGACGAACTAGTGAATACAGAACACTGTGATCATTTAATAATAAACTAATGAATGAAGAATTTCAAGATTCAAGGAGGAAGTTGAAAAGAGGTCCTTAACTTGCGTTGCAGAAATGTTCTCAAGGCCACAATCGAAGTGCCCCAGATAGGGGAGGTCAACTTCTACTGCACCCATCTTGATCACCTCGATGAGAGCTGGCGGATGAAGCAAATAAATGCAATAATACAGGGCAGTGACGGTCCCCATATCTTAGCTGGTGGTCTGAATTCCCTGGATGAAACCGATTACTCCTCCGAGAGATGGATGGATATTGTCAAGGTAAATGCACACTAATATGCATTGGTCCCCTCATTATAATTGGTTGAAGTTGATGGCAATGAATAATCTTTATATTTTGCAGTACTACGAGGAGATGGGGAAGCCAACACCGAAGCTTGAGGTGATGAGATATTTGAAGAGTAAGCATTACACAGACGCCAAGGAGTTTGCAGGAGAATGCGAGCCGGTGGTCATGATAGCTAAAGGACAAAGTATACTAAACAATAAAAACAAAAGTACTTGGTATCTTTTTTATCTTCCTAGCATGCATCACAGCCATGGCTAACCTGACTGTTGGATTATTGATGATTTTGCAGACGTTCAAGGAACCTGCAAGTATGGAACTCGGGTAGATTATATATTGGCTTCCTCAAATTCACCATACAAGTTCGTTCCAGGGTCTTACTCAGTGTTGTCTTCAAACGGAACTTCAGACCATCACATTGTCAAAGTAGATATGATAAAACTCAGTAATGATCAAGAAAATGTCACTGCAAAGAGACGCAAACCTAAACACAGAGTTGTAAAGATAACAAATTCTTCTCCTTCTAAAGGTATATGGAAAGTAGATACATTAGATTGATTGATTTGGATCCTCTCTTTTTTTCTCATTTCGTTTTATGACAAATAATATATACATTTCTTTCATGGGTGAGAATATAACAACAGGTGTGTTTGATCAATTCTTTGATTGTATCCCAATAAGAACATTGATTATTACAATGATGCTTGAATCTTTCCAGCCGGCATACATTATCATCTGTACCAAGTGGAAACTAACATTGCTGATCTGTACAACTCTAATTTATAATTCTGTAGTACTTAGTTTGTTATTAGTTATATACGTATAATTTAAATTAAATTATCTTTAAATTCATTTATATATTAATTATTTTTATTTATTTTCAGAATATATACTTCCATTATTTTTAATTTAAAAAAAAACCTCTTATTTCTTATGAGTGTTCATAATCTGGGTCAAATTGGAATTAATAAACAAATAAAATTTATACTTTTTTTTTTATCAATTTGAGTAATTACGTTGAGCGAAAATGTTATTTCACATAGGTGTATCCCAAAATTAAAATTGCAATCCCCAAACGGCGCCGTATTTCTTGGTTGAATGAATTTAGTCTGCCGCCAACGGTCAAAGACACAACAGTCTTAGCTCTCGATCTCTCCTCGGACACGGTGGCTCCGTTAAAGAATGACAAACGAGGAGGTTCTGACGAAGCTGGAGGACTCCACGAAAGACGCCTCCCTTCACCAGCTTCAGACTCTTCATTCGATCCTCCAACAGCAAGCTGGTGTGCGTTATCTCCAGTCCTTTCTCTCAGGCTATCATGAGCCTATGGACGCTGATACTTTTCGACGTCAAGTACCCTTGTCTTGCTACGAAGATTACGCCGATCACATCAATCGACTGGCCGACGGAGAACTGGATCACGATCACCCTGTCCTATCCGTTGACCCTCTCCTCTGTTTCTTCTATAGGTGAAAAAAGTTGCTTCCACTTCTTTGACTCTCCGAGTCTTTTCCCGATGGATAATTTTGTGATTTATTTCGTTTGAAACAAAAATTTGTAGCTCTGGAACTAGTTCAATGAAGCCCAAATTGATACCATACTTTGATTCGGATCTATCAAAGGCTGCCTCCCATATAGCTCACAATGGCAGCAACGCAATTTTTCGTAGGTAATTTTGTTGTTAGAAGTTTAATAACTTGTTTCTTGCTACGAGTCATTGGTTTACTTTATTTTGATTGGGATTTGGACTTCGTTTAGTTTAGATTGATTCCACCAAGGCCTGTGGTGAATAAGATCCTTTGGTTTTTGTATGCGGATGATTTTACGACTACAAGAGGTGGGTTCAATGCTGTGGCTGCCTCGTCGTACCCGTTGCTGAAAATGGGTAAAGCTAAGTGGTCTGAAGCTCTCTCCTGCGTTAGTCCACCAGAAGTCATTTCGGGTACAGATGTTAAGAGCCAAATGTATTGCCATCTTCTTTGTGCACTTAGAGATTCTGATTTAATAGATGGGATTCGTGCCCCTTATGCTATAGGCTTAGTTAGAGCATTTAGTCTGCTAGAGTCCAAGTGGGAGCAACTATGTGATGATCTTGAAAATGGGGGTTTGCAGATTACTGATCCTGCAATGAAAGAGTCTGTTGCTAAGGTTCTCGGTGGGCCTCAACCTGATTTGTCAAAGAGAATTCGATCTATTTTTGAGGAAAATAATTGGGATGGAATTGTATCTAGATTATGGCCTAATGTTCGTTACGTTAAGTGTGTTACAACGGGAAGCATGAAGCAGTATTATTGCAAACTCAAGTACTATGCCGGAGAGGTAATAATTTTAGGTGGAGATTACTTTGCATCAGAATGTCATGTGGGCATTAACTTGGATATTAAACAACCTCCGGAGACAACCCGCTTCGTTATGCTTCCAACTGCTGCATATTTTGAGTTTCTGCCATTCGATTTTAATGAGGGCAGTGTTGTTGGAAAAGAACTTGTGGACTTTTCAGGTGTCGAAGTAGGGAAGACATATGAGGTGGTTGTTACTACTTACAGAGGATTTTATCGTTATCGCTTAGGTGATATTGTCAGAGTTGTTGGTTTCCATAATTCATCTCCAGAAGTTGAGTTTGTGATGAGAGCTCCTAACAATGTCTATGAGGTAATAACAGAGAAGGATTTGATGTCTGCTATGGAGAGTTTTCAGCTTGTTATGAGAAATGCTGTGGGAGTAGAGATTGTGGAGTTTGCAAGTTTCTTGGATATGGAATCAAGTGCGAAGCAATTGAAGGTTTTTGTAGAAGTTAAAGA
>CAOGCB010649545.1:0-12989 GCA_948266635.1 Cnidoscolus chayamansa
TCCTTTCAGTTAGTTATGGACTTACCATATACATAACATAACATATGGATCCCGAGAAAAATTCTAAAGTCTCAACGTGTTACATTCGAGGGATATACCAAAAGATTTTCCAAGGGATCTCTCTTGAGACATAACATAAACATGGAGGACTTATGGATCACTCAACATTACCGGCCATAGACCATGAATAATGCAGTGCAATATATATTGTCCATCTAAGGTAGCATCCTATGCATTATGATGCATGAGCATGCTAAAAATATCAATTTAATTGTTTATGTATCGTAAAAGAGTTTACATTCACTCACCTGTAGATTGACGTGTTGACGAATTCCTGATTCATCACTGATGTCCCTAAACTCCGGGGTTCGATCCTATATTTCAGACTTCGGATTAGAGAATCAATATAGACATAAAAACACACTTAAAACATCCCTTAAAATCTCATAAAATATTACATAAACATTACATACTTAATCTAAGTAATTTGGGTCAGAAATTACTGGACAAAGAACTTTCGGCAGCAGGTTCAACGGCTGAAGTTCAGTTTCACTTGTGGCAATAGGTTTGGTTGCCACAAGTTCCTTTGTTGCCAGGTTCGACTGCCAAAAGTCCAACTTTCGATTGCTAAAGCTGGACTTCCTTCATATTTCTGAGTTGATTCCCCATTTCGACTGCCTAACCTTCCTTTAAGCTGCCGAGCTTGGATTTTGGCAGTAGTCAAAACCTGAGTTCCATCATTTTTAACATGCTCAAATCTTGCCAATTTCAACTCAAAGCATTTCTAAACATTTAACAATATCATTACAACTCAGCTAACCTCATTTTGAACACATGCATTTATCATTTCCTCCATTTTCATGCATTTTCATCAACTTTCTCCCTAACCTAACATTTAATTTTTTTTCTATCCTTTAACATGCATTTCATTATAATATTACTAACATGTATTCTAATATCATTTAACTCATTCAACCATGATACATCATTTCTATGTTCATTATTTGGTAAATTTTCCATTTTTCATCCATTTCCTTCAACTTAATCTAATCTTCTTATTATAATTTGCATGCATCACTTTTGTCATTGATTCAACATTCATAAGTCATAACTAACATGGATTTGAAGCCTTGATCAACATGAACTTGGATCAAACTTCTTCCAAGTTCTTTCTCTTCTCCTTTTTTTTGCTTCCCTTTTACTTTCAATCTCTTCCTTTAATCTTCAACTTAGTTCTTATTAAAGCTTCTTGATCCTTTGCTTAGATTTTAGAGACTTATAATTTTATGGGAATAAGAGGGACAATGGGGAGGAATTGCCAAAAGTCCTACTTAGTTCGGCTGTCTCCACTATTTATAGTGGAGGTGGTAAATATGGGTTCAATGGTCGAAATTGACTTTTCAGGTTAGCCTTAGTCAAACTTCACTTTAGTCCCTTAATTTTTTCTTCTTTTCATTTTAGTCCTTACATTTTATATTTTAGTCATTAAACTTTAGAACTTTACATTTTGATCCTCAAACACTATTCTGGCTCGATTTTCCAATATTCCACGAATATTTCGGTTAAAATTTCAAAATCCGACATAAAAAATGTGTCGGGTGTTACCATTATTATTGAATAGAAGGAATAACTTATTTTCATTTTTTCACTTCTTTTTATGTATCATATTTCTCTCATTTTTTTTCGGGTAAATTTCACCCACTGTACATAAACTTATACTTTTGTAATACTAAGATACTTAAACTTTAATTTATAATACAAAAATACATGAATTTTAATGTTTGTAATACAAAAATACATATAATATGTAATTACAGATTTCTAGATGACTTGATGATGTGTGCCATGTAGGATTAAAGAAAACACATGTATATACAACCTCACCAGGTTAGGTGGGTTTGCAATGTAAGGGGTGCAATATGCCCAGGAACCATATTGTAATTTTCTAATAAGAAATGGAGTATTTTATAATTTCAAATAAAATATTCTAAATTATTGAAAAATTATAAAATAATCTATTTCCTATTAGAAAATTACACTTTAGTCCCTAAATAAATTTCATCACCCTCTTATAGACTGACAACCCCCATCATGAACACCCCCTTGTAGCCCCACTGAACCCACCGTAGCCCTCCTTGCTAACCCTTCTCCCAACCCCCCACAATCACCATGGCCCTGTAGTCGATCCCCTTATAACTTAGGGATCAAATTGTAATTTTTCAATAAGACATGGATCTTTTTATAATTTTCTAAGAGTTCATAATATACCAAAAAACTACAAAGTCGTCCCTATCCTACTAGAAAATTATGACATGGTCTCTAGGCAGATTTCACATCTTATACTATGGACCCGTCTAATCTAATAAGATAACATACACGAGTTTTTTTAATCCTATGTGGCATATATATGTCATCAAATCACTTGGACGACTTATGATTACATATTATATATATTTTTGTAAGGTATAAATTCATAGGTGGTGAAATTTACTCCATTTCTCTCCGTACTCTAATCCAAAAAAAAAAAAAAAGAAAAAAAAAGAAAAAAAGAAAACGAGCAAATATTACGCTGAAATAGAAGAAAAATCATGACAGTTAGAGAGAGAGGGTCCTTTTCACACTGCCAAAAAGATGATGCTATTCGTAAAATGGGGAAACTAGGAATTACAATTCTTCGTTACATTCCTAAAATGTGTCAAGCAGTGGAAAGCTTTATACCAATCGCTCAGCCATCTCCTTATATTACATATACAGTACTGATTTTCCCTTGATTAGAGAGTGGGAATCACTACTTTTTATGTTGTGTACCTATAACAAGATTAAAATATATCATTCTTGACAGTCTCAATCATCATTGATTTTAAGGCCACTCACTGTCCTGGAAACTCCATCACTATTCTCAAACTTATGTAGCTCAGATTCAATTGTTTTAGCGATTTCCGTTCCTTCCACAGCTGCCTCAGGCAGATCCACATGGAAAGACCCCTGTTTAATTGGTTTGTCAGGTTCATTGATCAAGGACTGCTGCTTCATGTAGTTGTAGAGTTGTTGATGAAATGGATGTTCCAAGGAATAACAATTATCGGTTACATTCTCTGCGTTTCGTGACGATCCAGACCCTTCCTTTTTACAGAAATGTGGAAGACATGCCAAATCCATTATCTACATTGAAAATGTCCAACAAGATCAGTCCTTGACAAACTATGCTGATAAATGTTTTGAAAGGAATTTATTCTTCTAAAATTTCTAGAGTTCAGGAATCAAACATAGTGAACTGCACAAGACTAGTTCAGTCAAGTTTCTGACACCTCAAGAATCATGGAGAAAATGTCTTACCTTCAACAACTCATCTCGCCCATTACCTGGTAACACCTGAATTTTTTTCCTCGTCCTCTCTTGCAGTAGAGGCTTGACAACCTGCCAAAAATTAGAAGTCTTAACTGGTGTCCATGGTTCAACGCCTAGCATTATAAATATAATGTTGAAGTTCCTCTTCCTAATACAATAACAAGGGAGAACTTACCTTCCAACATGCTGAAAATATGTATGGGGCATTTGCAATGTAATATGTTTGTGTTTTCTCTGGATAATTCAAGTCATCAACACTTGATATGATCGTCAGCAACTGCAGCAGCAAAAAAAGCAGAGATCTTGATCAATGCGACAATGCAACTACATCATCAGCACATGAAGCTTTAAAATGCAAGGACCTACTATGGAGCGATAAACAATTATTATATATGGGTTCAAGTTGTAAATTAAAGATGAAATATGGTCGACTGAGTCACATGTCTTGATACACAGGTTGGAACAACTTGATAGAGAACTGACGATAACTCGAGGAAAGACCTGTGGAGAAAACCAAAAACTTCAAGAATGGCAAGTTATACCTTTATTTGGCTAAGTGCTGACAGCTTTAGACCAGTCATATCCAAAACCTTTACACAGGTGGTTATTGGTCGGCCATATTTTTTTGATGCAGAAGGCTGCAAAAATGCATACAGGTCAGATAACCACTTAAAACACTTGGCACACAAAATCTAACACTCACCAGAATTACACGGTCCCGATATTCATTGATTTGAATGTGTGATTGAACATAGTAGTGGACCTGTGATAAAAAAATAAAAGAATAGAAAACAGTGTTCTAATGATCATACTTAAAAGTCCTAATACTCATTCTGAAGTTACTAAAATTTAACAAGTCACAAGAATGAAAAAATTAGGAAGACATTTATCCTGATGCCTACAGAAGCTTTATCAAAAGCACTGAGCCCAACACCAATAGCAAAGACTGGAAGCCCCTGAAGAAGATGGAAGAAGTTACAGGAATATCTTAAAGAGTATATACACCATTCGTGGAATACAAAAAATTTTGTGCATCATTGAATAGGATGAAGAAGTATCTGAATTTTTTCTAAACTGGGAACTAGAAACACAAGCATGAGAAATTTAAACATAGAATGAGCACCTCTCTTGAGTAACCAGACATTCCTATGAGCTGTGAATCACGAACTGCTCTGTACAAATCAGTTGGAACTATAGGTTTCTGTATAAAGAAATAACATACGGATATCACATTTAAGAATTCATTGACCATGTAATAGGTGAAAACTTTTAAGCACCCCGAGAACTTAATATGGGTGGAAAACCTTTTCTTTCTCCCTAAATGTCTTTGGAAGTGAAAAAGGAGATATAATAGTTGTCTTCAGTCTTGATAGTGTAAATAATGCACATACAGGGCAGGTGGTGATGCAATTATAATTTCAAATTTATTTCCTTGTGCAAAAGAATTCTAAAGTCTAGCAGTTCAAAATGCCATTACTGGAATCTGATGAACTCATATTCTGCATTCATGAAGTGAAACAAGCTCATAAGTCATCCATTTTGCAAGATGTAACAACAAAATTCAATAAACAAAAACAAAAGCTCAACACTCATTAGGTACATCGATGAATGAATCTCGTATCATAGTGGTCTATTTGTAGTTTCAGTACTTAAGTTGTCACGTAAAATTGTCATAGATGATGATAAAAAAGCTTATCAACCAAGACAAAATGACCAACAGATGATGCTTTATGCTAATGCAGACTTTGATACGACAATGGATATCAGTCAAATTTATTTACATCCAGGCAATTGACAATGTTAATTTTGATATCACAATGGCTAACAAAACAAGGAAAAGGAAAATTATATGAAGTCCAACCTTTAACTAAAATATTGACACTCCATTTGTTTCATAGAAAATAATTTGCTGTGGGAAAAAAAAATATTTTATGTTCTTGGCTATATAATAGAAAATCAGCAGGAAAGTATTTTCTGATATTTAGTGCACATTACTATAATCTATTTTCTGTATATGAAATTCATATCCAAAAATAAACTAAACCGTCATTTATATATTTACATATAATCATAATAATAATAATAATAACAACAATAATAATAATAATAATAATAATTCCACCTATATTTTTTATTGTTTTGGTAAAAAAAGAAGAAGAATAAGAATCAGTTATAGAACAACTAATTAAATTCATGACAAGAATTCAGTTAAAGAAAGGTAAAAAAAATTTAAATTCATTGTCAAAAACTGAGTGAAAAGAAAAAACAAAAACAAAATAAAGACACTAATTGATCACTAGTCCTAATGATACAAATGCCTAATAGGCCAACCACCAAAAGAAAGAAACAAGGACAGTCAAGCAGTGGAACATCACTTCCCAATCATGAAATATGATATCATTTTCCAAAGTTGAAAAGTCTTTTCCGCCTAACCAGGAAAATGATTTCCCTAGAATTTTTCTTTTTGCGCTTCAGTACAACACAAAATTTGGAAAATATTTTTCCAACATTTTTTTGTGAAACAATCAGAGCCAGAAACAACAACCAAGTCATAATTTTAAACTAGTCGGTGTCTTAGCTTTGCTAAATACTAGTCCTGAATCAATATATGGATCCTAATCACACAACAATTTAAAAAAAAAAAAGGATTAAATGAAGCACTTGGACATATATATATATATATATATACATATATAAAACTTACCATTAATATATTATCGATCTCATTTTGTACCCTCCAATGCAAGCAATCAATCAACTAGAGAACCATAGAGGTACCAAATCAGCAAATGTTGATTGAATTATTTTAACTATAACTTAAAGAATTAAAAATGAAAATCAATATATCAATGAAGTATTTCAACTCAAAAGCAATCTGCTAACCATTTTATGGGCCTTGGTAATGTTCCATTCTCTAGCTTTTAGGAAACGCGTCAAAGTTTCAGTTTGATATCCTTGATGAATATTCTGCAAATAAACAATAATTTAGCCAATGCGTAATCAACAACCAGCAACGATTTTGTCATTAGGAGTCATTAACTACGAGTACATAAAACGTAAAACAAATCAAGAATTTGAGAGGATTAAACATAACATATAAAACAAAACATATGTATTAATTTAAAACATAAAACAAATCAATATTTTTTCTACAGTGCAGAACCAACGGAAATATAAAGCTGGCTCTCAGGGTATTACTGCCTCTCAAGCAATGATAAACTTAAATTAGAAAAAAAAATTTATCTGATATCCCTCATGCCTGTACAATCACTAGGATGCAGTCCAAAAACAACATTAAAATGGAACTAACTCTAATACAACAGATATAGGATAAAATAATTAACTGACATTCTCAAAATTTTAAATTGAATACTTGCACAGATCAGTCCAAATGAACTTCCTGGTTACAAGCTATTGGAAGGATAAGAGGAAAACTACGAGTTAAAAAAAAAAAAAAAAAAAAAGAAAAAAAGCTTACTTCTAAAGGGAAAAAAAAAAAACTTACTTCTAAAGGGGAAAAAATCTGTACATGGATTAAGCCTTCTTTTCTCTCAAATATACTCTTCAACTACAGATTTTGAGAAGAGTACCCATTGACATTTAGTTATGGTCTTTGATTCTATCTTATTTGGAATTAAAATATAAATTTAGGCTTTTCAAAGGCATTTTGCTTTGTTTTGTCTACCTGTGATCTTTTTCAACAAAAAAATTTCAAATGCATTCAATATTTGATTTCGGAAAACTAATAATTGCTTTTGAGAGCAATTGATTTGCTTGAGAATAGGCACTGCAGTTAGCTTTAGAGCTATCTTCCCAGTTTTCTTCACTGTCAAGTGTCAAGTGTCACCACCTTATTGAGAATCTCTTTTTCATGTTTGCCTATTTGCTTATTTCTTTAGCTCCAACTAAGCTAGCACTTGGAATGTTTTTTCATTGTAGAAACAAGAGATTGATGCTTCAATGCATTTCAAAGAACTTGGGTTTTATAGGAAACCCTTTTGAGGAAGATATTTTTCATATTCTACTTCAGACAGCATTTTGATTTGTATTTCTTTCTGAAAAGGTAACTGATGATTTTTTGGGAAAAGGCAAAACCTATAGCATGGCTATTGATATTGTAGATGTTGATATTTCTTCTCATATATAAATTCCCAAGCTGGATCCATGGAAAATTGAATTTATCGAAAAACTAGAAAAGCATTGAGACATGGTTTTGAATATTAAGGAAGTGTTTAGAGTGACAACTATAGTGTCCTTTAATAACCCAATTCATCTCAAAAGTGCTTCTTTGAAACAAGAGACTTCTGTCTACAAATATGTCACATACAATAGACGTAGGAAGCGAGAGCTGGTAGATGGACAGTGAGCTGCATTTATTTTGGAGGGAAATAACTGACTTAGAGACCTCAGGTGGTTAGAGGTTGTTAGAACAGCTGTAATACATGTATTGAGAGTTTGTTAAGCCAGTTGTGCTAGCTGGCTGGCTACTGATTTTCTGTATAAAAAGGAAGGAAGAATTGTACTTGAGCATGAGAAAATCACTACATTCCGACCAACTACTTTCTGCTCAATTCTATTATTTTCTCACCCAATCTATTATTTTCTTTCTCAATCTCTCCTTCTTCTGTTTCTCACCCCCATTTTGCTTAGTTCTTAACAAAATATTTTGTCTTTTATAACTGAACCTAAATTACTTCAAATTGAAAACCAAAAACTAATACATCAAATTGTCCCAAAAAGATTTTATGTTCTTCAAGCTTGTGATCCAGAAGTTTTATGAATTTTCTTTTAGTAGATCCAAAGTTATTGAAATCAAACACTCTTATTCTTGAGAATACAAAGATGTCACTACCCATTCCATCTTAACAATCCTAATGTTATCACTGCTACCTAATGGAGCATCAACATCTAAAAAGAAAATGTGCATATCTAAGTATTGCAATAACAAACAAGCTAGTAGTAGGACCTTCTACATTTAAAACTAACACTGTAGTCATTTAAGGTTAATTTATCTTTTTCTATGATGTCAGTTTGCATATTGAAAGATGTGGCTAAACCCATATGAAAGAGAAATATGAAAATATAGTAAACCAGAAATAGTTTAGCATTACTAATTAGTAATTTGTGTCAAGTAGTTCAGTATTACAATTTAGTTCAATAAATTGACCAGAACTGGATTTTTTTGAGGTTACCAAATTTTCCTATCAAAATACCAACGATCTTAGCATGATATCTGTTTCCTTATTCTTATCAATTTTCTCAATAATTTGTTATGGATCATAGCTGGGAAACTGCATGCCCCTGACCTAGTAGTCCCATGGTTAAGTGCCAGCCTCATAATGCAATAGGTTAAGAGTTCAAAGCCTGACAGTCCCCATCCCCTTAAAAAATTTCCAGAAGTAACAAAAAAAGCTTGGAATTTTTATACAACAAAAGAATCAATATCAATAGCCAAGTCAGCCAATGTTCAATTATGCAGAAATGTTGTATTCGAATGTAACAAGATCGTTAGAAAAGCTAATGCTTGGAAATTCAATGAGGGAACAAATTTTCCTTTTCAACAACAAAAAAAGGTGCAATTCCAAGACATTGAGTTTATTAAAAAAAGAAAAGAAAACAAACTTTCTCGATTAAATGATGACTAAGAAGAAGTTTAAGATGTAGTAAAAACTATGCTCAATCCTGAAAACAGGTTCGGGAAAGCAAAGGTATCTAATGGAAAACTGAAAATGTAAATATATCCATAATGATTTTCTGGTAGTTCTCTTGAAGTTCTCTTTGTTGTTTTCCCTGTAATATTATTTTCAGAATTCCCAAAAGATAATTTTAAGAGTTTATCATTTTATTTATTCTCTTATCCTGGTATATTTACTTGGCAAAGAACTTTCATTTTGTATTCTGATTAGCCCACCAGTTGAACTTGTGATTTAAAAAATGTTGTATCTGAAGCTTTTTTCGTAGCTTGTGAAGCACAAAGAGAACATATTCTTGGTTTAAAATAAAACAATTGATGGAATATCCAAAAAAAAAAAACAATCTGAACTAGTCGACTTAAATAATTCTTGTATTGGTTTTGGTCTCACCATTTTTTGAAACTGAGTATTTAATTTTCACCCCTAACATGATGTTGAAAGAATGGGAGAATTTTTATTGATATAGAATGAAGAACTTGGTACATATATGTATATCTATAGGAAAATATACCCTAAATTAGTGACATACTCAAATTATAGCTTATATCTTTTTCTGATACACATTAACTACCACTATTTATGTTATTCAAATTTTATATTCTTATCTATTTGTTTCCTAATACATATCAAATACCTACATTCTGTAACACATGACTAGTCTGAATGCCCTACACAGTACCAATGGATGCTTTTGACAATGGGATGATCACAGTGAGACCAAGCCAGGAAGCATCTTTCAACAAAGTTAGATGACCATCCACAACAAAATTCTATCTGTCAGTTATGGATAAAAACTATAAAAACCTTATTCCATAGATGGCCATCCAAAAAACATTAGTGTTGGGTTGGTTATACTTCAGTATCAAGATACTAATCTAACCTCTTTAATAACATATGCACATAAATAATGATGGCATACCATGATGAAACTCAAATAATTATGAATTCCTACAATAGAAATTGGAAGAAAACATTCTCAAATTTCCTGTGAAGCATTGTAATCCCCTGATTTAAGACATTCAAATTAACCAGAAAAGGAAATCAGAGGGAGGGAGAAGAATGCTTCCATTCTGCTAATTACCAAAAATACAAACAAATATGCTCATCAATCCCTCTATCACTTGACTATCCATTAAAAATGTCCAATCGTTGGTTAAATAAAAGAACTTCAGGCATAAACCGTATTGACTAAAAGGTTTAGACTCCCTTATTGCTATCCATAGATAATGCCAGTGTACAGAGAAACAAATGTCTTTGCTGATTGCCATGATAACGCTGCACTATGGTTGGATGTAAAATGCCTGAAAACCCTACAAATGGACTACTGGATAGAAATGTACCAGGATATTTCAAGTGGTTCCTTTACCTCTATGGTTAGGTGCTGTCGTTATCTGGGCCATTTGATCTCTTCGTATTTTAAACAAAGTTTATTTTGTTGTTTTTCAATTTCAAAGGGGAAAAACATCCTCTTCTTTTCTTTTCTTTTCTTTTTTTTTTTTTTTTTTTGTTGTCTCAAATGTAAGATTATTCATACTGAGTCAGAGACAAAGCCTCCATCAAACAGCCTTGAACATAGATTCCTCCAATACACAGACCCCAACTTCTCAGCAAAACTTGAAAAGGAGATTCAGATCATATATTCCAATAAATGCAATGTGGTAGCAAATAAAATAACGGATACATTACAAGAATTCCAAATTCAAATTACCCAGAAACAAAACTAGCTGCCCATTTACTAAGGTAAAGCATTAACAGAATTTCACAACTTAATCTTTAATCTTTCTATATATATATATATATATTCATTTATTTATTTTTGAACCAAACTTTTTTACTTTATTGTTAAATTCGATAACAATTTTAACATACAAAAAAATCCAATTATGCAAAAAAAAAAAATGGCAAGAAAAATGAGTGGATCATCGTTATAAAGTGCAGCTGACACCAACAAAATCATCCAAGTACCCATTGCCAATTGAAATACGCTTGAAAGACTTCTGACCCAAGTTGAGGAAAATAACAGTGATCATGATGAAATGGAGTGAAAACAAATGGACAGGAAATTACATACTTGATATGTCCTCTTCAATGGCTCCTCAACTGCCATCACATTCAAAAGGGCGAACAAAATAGAAGTGAGAACCCTTACTTTCGGCAATATGTTTGAAGTAATATATATGATCATAAACAAAATGCATATAAGTGGAGATAAACCTTGATCCATTAATTTTTGGAACTGAATGATTGCCTCATCTGGAACAACACCCATTTCTCCTCTCCGACTCCTCTCCCTCTGTAGCACAAAAGTAGGAAAGAGAAATGCAGGAGACCCAAATTTTGGGGACCCTTTTAGCTTCTGTTGGTTGACACTATGTAGACCAGAAGCATCCTATCTAACACTGGATTTTAGGGAGAAAAGAGAGGACTTAAACCCCAGAAAGAATGGTTCTGTGAATGCGTTTATATTAAGGAAACAGGAGCAAATCATTCAGACGTTAGAGGTCAAGAAAGGCGGGTCTACCAGCAAAGTCCATAGCCCACCAACAAATTCAAAAAAGAAAAGTAAAGCTTTCAAAAGGAAATCACTCACTCTCTCTCTCTCAGTCTCTCTCCGGCAGTATGTGCTTCACTTACATAAGAAAGTTAGAAACATCACAGATACTATGAATTTAATTTAGGATTTGTTTTGTAGTGTTTATTAATTTCTTGTTTTTTTTCAGTTACTGTAATGATATTAAAATAAAAAGAGAGCAGAAGAAACTAAAAAGGAAGCTTTCAGAACCTCACATGATGAGTGAGAGAAATATAAAACCTCTCACTTCCATTGGCAAAGGTGAGTCGGTGGTCCTACACTTGCAGATCTATCTGATTTTTATTACTCACCCACCACCTTCTTTAACACCCTTTTTCCGATTTTTCTTCCATTACTTTTTCTTATTTACTTTATGCAATAAAACTCTTAAAGAAAGAAAAATATATCTAAATCTTCATAGATAATAATAGTTTTCAAGTATCCAATTTAGATCAGATGCCTTGCAAGAGAGCTATTTTCTTTGACTTAATTTTTTTATCTAACAATTCTACCTTTAGCTTAAATTCTCTTTAATATCGAAAAAATGGCCTACCAAAATGCCTTGCAAGAGAACTATTTAAGTACCAAGAGCACCAAGTCTAAGCAATGGCTAAACATGTCCATTGAAAATGCATTGGTCATTATATTGACATTTGTAAACACTTTATGCACAACTATAATGTTGTAGATGAAAAATCAATATTTTTTGTGCTTTCGTGGTCTATTTGGTTCTTTATGAGATGAATTACAGTCTAGCTATCACAAAATATTATTATAATCATAAAGCTTCTTTAATTTAAAGCCATATAGTCAGGCTTTGTGGTAGAGAAAGCAATTTTAGCCTATAATAATGCCTTCAGTTGATAACACTACCAAAAAGAGTAACCTGTCAAAGACCTCCTTTTGTCTTAATCTCCCTTCAAAGTTTTGAATATATTTAGTCAATAGCTGAATCACTCATCTTGTCCCTGTCAAATGCCAAACCGGCATCTACAGTACCTTGAAGATACCTTAAAACCCATTCTAACGCCTACCAATGATCTTTCCGATGACATGCCATATATCTGCTCACAACACTATTTGTATGTCAAATGTTGAGTAGAGTGCAAAGTTATCAAGGCGTAAGGCGCCACTAAGGCGATAGGAGCTCCTATAGTCTTAGGCGCAAGGCGAGGCGAGGGCCTTTTTCAAAAAGGCGCCAAAGCCAATTTTTTTATAATTTTTTTTATATATATACACAATTACACACATACTTAATCCCACATAAAAATATCACATTTTAACTAGTTTGATAAACATAAAAAAATACTTAAACAAAAAAATAAATATGTTATTTTCACTAACACAATAGAATACATAAAAGATAGAAGTAGAAC
>CAOGCB010649576.1:0-10879 GCA_948266635.1 Cnidoscolus chayamansa
CCAAAGAAGCAGAGACAGTAGTGGGTATAGTTAATCCAAACGACATCAAGACAGGTATAAAGTATTATAGATACATGGGATCTCTTACAACTCCTCCTTGCGATGAAAATGTCACTTGGACTGTTATTAAAAAGGTTTGTCTAATTAATTAGAAATTCAAAACATTTTATTATATGATTTTCTTCTTGCCAAAATTATACAAATATTTTATTAACTACAGGTGAGAACTGTTACAGAAGAACAAGTGAACTTACTTCGTGCTGCAGTCCCTAACGTGAGTTTTATAAATTTCTTAAATGAATCTTGTTCTTGACTCTCTCTTTCTACATATGTGGTCATGATAAATTTGATAAATATTATGTTATGTAGGAGTATGGTTCAAATGCAAGACCAATTCAATCAACAAACGGACGCTTAGTGCAACTTTATGAGCCTGATGAAGACGATGATGATAAAGATGATGATGATAAAGAAGATGATAATAAAGATGATTAAAATTTTATATTTATTAAATTAATGAAAGAGAATATTTAGATTATAAGTTAAATAAAATGAGGAGATCAATGTTCACTCGAACATTACGTGTATTTTTTATTTTGTAAAATAAATATATGTTTTTATTATGCTATGGAAATGTACATTATAATTGAAAGCACATAAAAATGGTGTTCCTTCCCACAAAATTGTGAGGCTTGTAATATGAAGAGTAGACTCCATACGCTTGTAAGAGAGATAGGTTAATCAAAATTAGACGTACTATCGTCATACTATATATATATATTCAGCTAAAGAAATAGAAGGAAAATATCAATGGAAAGTAACAGAAAACAAAATGGTTTTAGAGTGCCTTTAATAAGAAAATAACATGTTACTCTCATAAAATTAAGAAGAACCATAGATCTCATCATTAAGAGAATTAGTTCTGTTAGTTTGTAAAGGGTATATATAGTTTCTTGTTTTGCATATTTTTAGTTTCTGTTTTACTTAAAAAAATTGTTACCTGAAAATAATCAAGAAAAAACATCACTTATTCCATAAAATAAGCTAGACTTTCTATTCTTGGCAAATTCATATTAGAGATTGGTGCTATATAAGCACACAAGCCCTTCCCATTGGATGCCACAATCCCTCACTACAAGCCTCTGTTCTCTCTCACAGACAAGTCTCCCAACTTTGGATTGTATTATATCCCCAAATATATGGGAAAGCTTACAATCCAATTGTTGTGTTCCATTGTCTTCATTTCTCTTATCTTGCATGCTCTCGCAGATGCATCTCATCAAGTTGGTAAGGCTTTGTTGCATTATATATATGTCGATATGTGTATCTACATATATTTATTTCTATAAGAAGTTTATGTACATTTTGTATCCAGGGCATGGGAAAGAATTTGATTACAAAGACAATGGTGAAATGGGGCCAGCTAAATGGGGAAAGCTATCTCCAGAATGGAGTGCATGTAGTGAGGGATTGATGCAGTCACCTGTTGATTTAGTGACTGCCAAAGCATCAAAAGCCTCCAATGTAGGGAAACTTACTATAAACTATAAACCTTCCAGTGCCACTCTTAAGAATAGAGGCCATGATATGATGGTAAGCAAAAGCTATCATGATCAAAATGCATACAAGATCTCTAAATTTTTCTTCCTTTAAAAACATATTATTTTGTGGATGCAGTTGGAATGGATAAGTGGAGGAGGAGCTATTAAAATAAATGGAACTGAATTTGTTCTCTCACAATGTCATTGGCATTCACCTTCTGAGCATAGCATCGATGGCAAGAGGTGTGTTATCCCTTATTTTCTCTATTTATTCTCCTTTTAAAACATGTTATTATAAATATGACCGATTTAGATTAAAAAGTAATTAGTAGAATATATTATCAACTGTTTAACTTATCGACACATAAATTACTGATCATATACTGACAAAATAATATTCACATGTAATTGTAGATCCGATCTTGAGATGCATATGGTTCATAAGAGTCAAGATGGAAAGATTGCTGTAATTGGAATCTTACACAAACTAGGAACTCCGAACTCTTTCTTGTTATCTGTAAGTTTTTCGAGTTAATATTATGATTATAAAAAAAATGATTCTTAGTATCATTGAATAATTTTGTTAATTTTCTGTTTCATCAGTTGACAGACAAATTGAAACTGGTGGCTGGTCCCAAACAAGCAGAGACAGTTGTGGGTTTAGTTAATCCAAATGACATCAAACTAGGCACTGAGTATTTTAGATACATGGGATCTCTTACAACTCCACCTTGTACAGAAAACATCATTTGGACCGTAATGAAAAATGTACATTTATATGCTTAGTTAACCATGATATAAATTCTTTTATTATATAGTTTTCTACTCATAGAAATGATTAAACTCATTTTTAATTAATTTCAGGTGGAGAGTGTTTCTAAAGAACAATTGAAATCACTTCGAGTAGCAGTTCAAGAAGTGAGTAGTATCTATTCAACATGTTCTCCATCATATTTCAATATATTAAACATGTTAGATAATAAATGTTTTATAAAAATATTTTGCAGCAAAGCGGTACAAATGCAAGACCTATACAACCGATAAATCAACGTTCTGTCAAATTAATTGCATAAGTCGGAATCAATTGCATGAGTCGGATGAAGGAAAAGAAGATTAATCAAATTCTACCTTACATTCAATTCATTGTTCAACAGTAGAAAGTAGGGATCAAATGACATGCAAAAAAATATGTTTGAATCAAATGTATGTTCCTTTACTCAATAGTTCAATGCTATTCATCCTCCAGAAATATCATTTCAATTCTTTCTTGTATAGTCCTATTTTTAAATTAAAATTTAAAATTAAATCGAACTGAATTAAAATAAAATATTTTGGTACGAACTTATTCAAAAGGTAGTGGAAGTTGGTTTGTGATTTCCACTGCAATTTCTATTTTTCTATGCATCATTTTATTTTATTAATAACAGTAAATTTTCTAAATATCCTAGCAGACTAAAACCCAAAATTCTGAAATGATAATAATTATTTAATTTGACAAATTTTTCTGTAACATAAAATTATTATAAAAAAAGATAAATATAAATATAGTTATAATATTTTATTAGTAATTTAAGTGTCAGTAATTTAATTGATCGATAAACAGTCGATAATATATTTTACTAATAACTTTTGTATCGATTGATTGATAAAATCCGTCATTATTTTTACAATTATTTATTAATTTAATTTTTTTTATAAAAATTAATAGTCTCTATGTTTATTTAAAATTATATATGATTTTTTTTTTGTTAAAAAAGATTAGACTATAAAGTATAACTAAGAGCTTAACTGTTGTAAATCAGGAGATTTGGATTACATATCAATTTGTATTTTTTTATAAAAAATACAAATTTATTAAAAATTTTCTTTTTCCTTTTATATCTTCTAAACACAAGGAATCTTGACAGAATTTCCTAAGACTTATATTGTTCATGAAGTTGAGGGATGAACTAGAATAGGTTAAAAATATTGTTAGACTAAATATTGTTAATGACTTCATTATCACCTAAACCACTAACATCAAGTCTATATTCACATTTATTGATTTTTTTTAACCAAATCATTATATAATTCAAATTAAGATTAGCCTAATATATGATATCTAGAACATGTAAGGTAAATTGTTGTGTTTCTTCATATTCATCTCTCTTATCTTGCTACCTTTCAGTAGAATCTCAACAACCTGGTAATGCTTTCTTTGGCATATATTCATTGTATTACAAGAATTTATTTTTCTCAAAATAAGTTCATGCATTATTGATAAATATTCTAATTGCAAATACTCAAGAAAGCTCAAAAAAGGGAAAAAACCAAATAATGGACGTGAATAGTAAAACTGGGTTCTTTTATTGTATGGTACTGTACATTGTTACAGTGATTTTATACTGAACAGAAAATGAAAAAGTCCTCCTAAACCTACCTATATAAGATTCTGAGACAAATGTTCCGCTACACCAGCAATCATGCTGAGCAAAAATAGAACAGGAAAATAACAAAAATTATTATTATTTTTTATTGTTAACAGACAAGAGTAACTAACAAATCACTCCATTTTTCTTATCTTTCATAATCTCCATCACACCAAGCTTTGCCCGAAGTTCAACGAATTTCAAACGACCCAACGCTTTCATCAGAATATCAACAACTTGTTCTTCGATGTTCACGTGCTTAACTTCGATCTTGCCCTCTTCCATAATCATGTATGTAGTGAAATCGTGTGTCGATATGCTTGTTGCAATCATGGTGCACCGGATTCTTGCACAGAGCAATTGCTGATTTGTTGTCAATCAGAAGCTTGATCTTTGCTGGTGTCACTCCGGTAAGATTAGTAACCAGGCGGTGGAGCCAAATACCTTGACACGCTGCCATGGCTATCGCAATGTACTCAGCTTCACACAATAAGAGTGCCACAATCTTATACTTCTATGCACACCAATGACCAAACTACTTCCAAGATAAAAAAAAAACCATCCCCGTAGTGCTCTTCCAATCATCCATATCACCAGCCAAGTCGCTATCATTGAAAACTCACAAGCTTGATCTCTGATGTGTCGTGTTACTCATATCGACACCTAAAACAAGTTGTACCACTTACATAGCACAATATGCGCTTCACAGCCGTCATATGATGTGTTGTGGACTCCTCCATGTAGCGGCTCATAATACTTGCAGCATATGCGATGTCAAGGCGGGTGTTCACCAAGTAGCGCAGGCTTCCAATAATGCTGCGATATTTGGTAGCATTGACCGCAACACTGCCATCTTTCTTAGATAGTTTCAGTCCGTTCTCTATTGGTGTTGTGCTCGGATTGTATCCACCCATCCCTGACAACTTAATCACTCTGCAAGCATAGCTTCTTTGATAGAGAGTAATTGCTCCTTCAGCCTGGGTTACTTCAATGTCGAGGTAGTAGATCAGCATGCCGAGATCACTCATGTCAAACATACTCTTCATATGGGTTTTGAACTCACTTATGTCATTGATGTTGGAGCCAGTGATTATCATATCATTGATGTACACCCCCACAAGCAAAGATGTGCCTCCGTTTTCTCTTCGATATACAATGTGCTCTACTGGGCTATGCTCAAAACCAAGCTCCATCAATGAACTGTCCAACTTGGAGTTCCACGCTCGTGGTGCCTATCGCAGGCCGTACAGTGCCTTACTCAGTCTGAGAACCATGTTTCTATGCTTACAATCGATGAAACCCGGTGGTTGTCACACATATACTTTTGTGAGCTCACCGTTCTGAAAAGCCGATTTGACATCCATGTGGTGAACTTGCCAGCCACCGTGCGCCGCTAGTTCCATTAACTCACGCACCATTTCCAGCCTTACCACTGGTGCGAAGACTTCATCGAAGTCGATGCCTTGCTGCTGGACATACCCCTTGGCAACAAGCCGAGCTTTGTGCTTGACTATGTTACCTTGCAGATCTTTCTTCACCTTGAAGACCTATTTCAGTCCAATGGCGTTGGCTCCGGTTGGAAGCTCTATAAACTCCCAGGTGGCATTGTTATGAATAGACCTCAACTTCTCTTCCACGACATGTCTCTAACATTCTTGACTGAGTGCTTGATCGCGCTTGCCGGCTCCTCTGCCGCCAACATGCACAGTGCGCTATAGTCACCAACATGCATTATTGTTGTGTCATAGATGTTACTTATAGTTCGGTACCGCTGCATTGCTCCCTCATAGTCATGAGATTCATTTGTTGGTGGAGACATAAACTCAAAGCCAGTAGGAGAACAAGTTTCTATCGGTGTGCATGGTTCTTTTTCTTCTAGTGCCACTGGTTCTGACACTGTACTTGTCGGAGTACCACTCCCCACATTAATTGAAGCATACTCTATGGTGAACATATCCATGCCATGGTCGGAAACATTCTTGTTCATCATTGTGCTCCACTCCCATGATTTGTCCTCCTAAAATATCACATCCCGCGTCACATGTAATTTGTGTTTCATGGGATTATACACACGGTAAGCTTTGCAACCATCTTCATAGTTGATAAAGACCATCGGTGTGGATTTGTCCAAGAGCTTAGAGATACCAGGACCTGTCTTATTAACATGGACGGTGCAGCCAAACGTCTTAAGGTAGGACATGTTTGGTTGTCGCCCATGCCATGCTTCGTACGATGTCATCCCGACAAGTGCTTGTGTTGGTGCTCTATTTAAGATGTGCACAGTTGTCTTACTGCCTCACCCTAGAATAGAGCAGGCATCCTCATGCTTTTCAAAAGACATTATGCCATCTCCACCACTGTTCGGTTATGACGCTCCACAATGCCATTTTGTTGTGGCGAGTGGGGTGTCGTTGTGTATTGCTTAATACCATACTCATCACAATAGTTCTTGAACTCACCAGAATTGGATTCACCATCACGGTCACTACGAAATGCTAGGAGCTTGACCCCTTGCTCGTTCTCTGCTATTGCTTTGATTTTTCGGAAGTACTTGAATGATTCGTCCTTGGTTCGTAACATATCCACCCATATGGACCTGCTATAGTCATCAACAATCAGTAAGAAATAGCGATTACCATTCGGAGTTGCAGGCATGATAGGACCATAGAGATCTCCATGCACAAGTTCTAATCCACACTCTGCGTGATACCTTGATTCTCGTGGAAATGGAGTTCGGTGCATCTTGGCGGGCGTACACCCATCATATAAGAGTTCCTTATATCTGATCACTGGCATACCGTCCACCATGTCCTTGGCAGTGAGATTGTGAAGTGCCTAAAAGTGTAGATGTCCATATCGTGCATGCCAACACCATGCATCGTTGTTTGTTTTTGCTAGGAGACACACGAGCGCTCCTACTGTCAACCCTAGCTTGTACATGCGGTTGTTGGAGCGACATACTCTTGCCAATAGTTCCCGAGCACTATTGAAGATGCACAATTCACCGTTATCAATGGTCACCTTGCATTCATTCTCATCGAGCTGTCCTAGACTCAAAATGTTGCTTTTTAGTTGAGGTATGTAATATACCCCTGTGAGTACCCGTTGCTCACCATTCTTACAATGGAACACCACAACCCCTTTTCCATTAATATGTACCACTGAGCCATCCTTGAACTTCACTGTGCCTTGCACAGTTTTGTCAAATGAGGAGAACACCGAACGATTACCTGTCATGTGATTACTGGCACTAGTATCCAGATACCACTCTTCGCAACCAGTGTCTTGCGAGATGGCTTTCTCTTCGTTGAGGAAGACATTATGAGATATGGCATCATGACTCAATTCACAATGTTCAACCATTAGGAGTGCTGGAGTCTCTTCCTATGCATTGGTGAGGTTGGCTTCCTCCTTGCATTCTCGTCGTGGCTTGCGACAATCACGAGTAAAGTGCCCAAGAATCCCACAATGGTAGCACTTGCTCCTTACAACATCTTTATTGCTGCTGGACC
Source organism: Cnidoscolus chayamansa (assembly GCA_948266635.1). Classification (NCBI taxonomy): domain Eukaryota; kingdom Viridiplantae; phylum Streptophyta; class Magnoliopsida; order Malpighiales; family Euphorbiaceae; genus Cnidoscolus; species Cnidoscolus chayamansa. Next base: position 7,462 of record CAOGCB010649576.1, read on the forward strand.
CACCATCTTTATTAGATGTGGTGCCTCTGTTGCCACCCCTTCCATGACGTTGCCTCTGGAATCTGTCTCCATCACCATCACCTTTTTTAGTGGCCCTACTGCTGAACGTGCTTTCACCTTGCCTCTGCTTCTTCCAACGTGCCAGCCACTCCTCTTCGGAGAGGAGCAGCTGCCCACCAGTATTGCCACCATCATTGAGATCAAAATGCTCCTCTACTGTCTTGAGCCTTCAACAAAGTTCTTCAACCGAGAGAATGTCCAAGTCAAGCAAGGTTTCAATTGATAGAGCAATTTGTGATTACCTTGGGGGGACAACTCGGAGAAACTTCTCCACAACTTTGCTTTCGCTGATGGTTTCACCGAGGAGGCTAAGGTTGCTGACCAGTCTGGTGATACGCATCGCAAAATCATCGACAGTCTCACCATCATGGAATGCCATGTTTTTGAACTCTTTGCGCAGTGTCTTTGCTTTGGCCTTTCGCACGCTGTCCACTCCCATGCGCATTATTTTGATGGCTTCCTCGCGAAATCATCGATAGTCTCACCATCATGGAATGCCATGTTTTTGAACTCTTTGCGCAGTGTCTTTGCTTTGGCCTTTCGCACACTGTCCACTCCCATGCGCATTATTTTGATGGCTTCCTAGGCTTCTTTAGTACTCGCCTTCCTTACTAGTGTCGAAATCATGTCCGTTGGGACAACACGCAAGATGGCTTCCAAAGCCATTCGGTCCTCCTGATGATCAACGCCACCTGTATGAATCGCAACCCAAAGACCTCTTGCCTCGAGCATCACCTGCATTAGTAGAGCCCAATCGTCGTAGTTTTTACGTGTGAGTAGAGGATAAGCAGCCGCACCTACCTTGTTCACAATTTGCTATACAACCATGCTTCCAACAGCCTCACTGCCATTGCTTATCCTGGGTGTTTTTGATGCAGTTTGATTATTCGACATTGCTGCTGGTATAAGGCCCGAGCTCTGATACCACTTGTAGTTGCAGATACTTAAGCAAGCTCAAAAAATGGGAGAAAAAACAGAGAATGGATGTGAACAGTAAAACTAGGTTCTCTTATTGCATGGGACTGTACATTGTTACAATGATTTTATACTAAACAGAAAATGAAAACGTCCTCCTAAACCTATGCATACGAGATTTTGAGACGAATGTTCTGCTACACCAACAATCGTGCAGAGCAAAAATAGAACAAGAAAATAATAATTTTTTTTATTGCTAACAAATAAGAGCAACTAACAAATATAAACTAGGATGAAATATACATTTAAATGAGACTACTCCTTATAATATAATATATCATTTGAGTATATGGGTAATGCTTATATACGTTTTTGTGTGCTGGGCATGAGATTGAGTTTAGTTACAAAATAGGCAGTGAAAAAGGACCAACTCGATGGGGAGAGCTTGACCCACTATGGGCCACATGCAGCAATGGATCCATGCAGTCTCCTATTAATCTGTTGAAGAAAAATGTTAAAGTAGTTTCCCATTTAGGGGAACTTGATAGAGACTACAAGCCTTCCAATGCCGCTCTTAAAAATAGAGGCCATGATATAATGGTAGGGCAAAAATATATACGTAGGAGAAATTGCAAATTAAACTTATAGATACTTAGGCTTTTCTTTATTCTAAATCTCAAAACATTTTCTTTAATTTGTGGATGCAGTTGGAATGGGAAAGTGGTGCTGGAACTTTGGAAATAAATGGAACTGAATATGTTTTTGCAACAATGTCATTGGCATTCACCTTCCGAGCACTCCATCAATGGAAGAAGATTTGCTTTAGAGATGCATATGGTTCATAAAAGCTCTGATGGAAAGATTGCTGTGGTTGGAATTCTATACAAATTAGGAAAATCAGACGATTTCTTGTCATCTGTAAGTAGAAACAAAGACCATCACTATGCCTCCATCATGTCCAATAAATTTTCTTGATACTTCCGATCTTATTTAGTTGTTATACTTAACAGCTAAAAGACCAACTGAGAGAGGTGGGTGGTCCCAAAGAAGCCGAAAAGGTGGTGGGTGTAGTTGATCCAAATGATATAAAGATCAGTAGAAAGTATTATAGATATATGGGATCTCTTACAACTCCTCCATGCACTGAAAATATCATCTGGACCATTAGCAAAAAGGTTTATCTTATTAGTCCTTGAATTCTCCTACATATTACATAATTTTCTTTTTCTTTTTATAAAAATTACTAAATTTTATATTAATTATTTCAGGTAAAAAATGTTGCCAGAGAACAGGTGAAAATGATTCGAGTAGCAGCTCATGTCGTAAGTTATATTTTATTGTATGAATCTCTTTGATTATATATATTACATTAATGATAAATCTAATAAATATATATATGATTACAGGAATCTGGTTCAAATGCAAGACCAATTCAACCGACAAATGGACGTTTAGTGCAATTTTATGAACCAAATGAAGAAGATGACTAATATATATGATTCAGATAATATCGAAAAAGATTGATTAATTTCATTATGTTAGAGTTTTGAATAATTAAAAATGGGAAATTGTTGCCCTCATTGTATTTGGTAATAATGTTTGCTGCAAATTGATTTTACTTTTTATAGTTTGTATTATGCTGAAATAATAATATGTATAATTAATTGGAATCTCTATCATACCCTCTTTTTATATGTTAATTGTTTTTACTAATTTAATTTTTAATATGTAATATTATATTTATTAAAATTAATCATTAAATGTCATTTTTAAAATTTTTTTATATAATTCAATTATTTTTTATTATTCAAAAAAAAAAAAAGAAAAAAAAAGAAAAGAAAAGAAACAAGTAGGTAGTGATCTCATGTGATGATTTCTTGATGGATGTTTGGATGAAAGAATCAAATAAAAAATATAAGATTTCTCCAAAGTCATTATATATTAATGAATGTATAATTTTTTCAATTTTTGTATGTTTATATATTATATAAAAAAATATGAAGTTGAGACAAAAAAAGAAAGCCAAAACTTAACGTATTCATATTGGACTATATAAGCAGACATGCATCACATCAAATGGACTGATACATTGATTGTCAGAATTTGTAAAATGTTAAGGTGTGTGTCTGAAATGAGCTAATTCATTTATGAGAAATGTAAAAAAAATTGATTGGAAGGGAAATATCAAATATAACCCATATTTCTTAATTAATTTTCTTTCTTTTCTCTTCTACTTGTCCGAACAATCATCCAACACGGACGCCTCCACTTTTACATGTTAGTGTCTACAATTTCCAACCTAATGTCCCCTCTCTCTCAATATGTATGAGAAAGAAAGGCTTTGCAATCAAAACCAGGTGTTTCCACCACACTAGTAAATGAGAAATACCAAATACATACACACGTATATATATATAACTTACACCCTCTTCTTCTCATTTGT
>CAOGCB010649602.1:0-34049 GCA_948266635.1 Cnidoscolus chayamansa
GTTGCAAGGATTAATGATCTGTACCATACATTTTGGTGGTGTAGTTCTTGTCTCTACTGGGACCTCCTTTCAAGCATCTACCAGTGTCCTGATCCTCAAAGCATATCACCATGTTCTCTATCAATAAGAAACATAAAGAATAAGGCATTGTTCATAAATTTATACTTATAGTAATATTGTATTTTCAAGATCATATTACATTTTAATCAAACCTAACAAAAAAAAAGGAAAAGAGATCTTGATTCTCTCACCTGGTTTAATATCCCTGTGGGTGATGTTGCGGTCATGGCAAGCCTTGACAGCCATCAACTGGGCGTGTATGAAACAGAGGTATCAGGTATCTCCATAGCACATTAGTAAATTTGTGAATAAAAACAGACACAAATTGGAATAAAGACAATCTAAAATTTATATATAGGAACAGATTTGAAACATGTTAATGTGAACTCCATTACTAGAACTACTCCTGATGTGTGCCAATAGAGATTAGAGATGATATAAATAAAGGACAAAGGTACAACCTCTGTTGTACCAGAAGACCAAACCAAACCATCAAATGAATGTTTCATCAAATGAAGTTTTGAAGAATAAGAACTTGTATCCACTCACTTTCTAGTTATTTTGATCATGTCCAGTTGACCAAGCAGAAAAATGACATTTATCTTTTATCTCAAAAACCACATCTTCAAAGTTGAAGCTTTCTTTGCTATGCAAAACATAGAATATGCAAATCACATGGTATATTACAAGCCAACAAACACATATGCAAAATATATATATGAAAAAAGTAAGCGGAGGATGCAAGGGGGCCTGAGTTACCAAAAACTTTAGGACCTCATGAGTCATAACAGTCTAGAATTTGTTTCCATACATACCAACTGCCATATAAGGTTGCGCATTTCCTCTTTTCCTGCTTCCGTAGTCTTCAGCCAATGCCACCACTTTGAAGGGTGCAAAACATTAACATGATTTACTTCTTCAATCTTTTCTTTGTTAGCATTAGTTTCTATTTCCTCCACAGTATACATAATCTTTGACAAGGAGACACCTTCATGATGAAACACAAGCCAGATTTCATTAGATTGGGATTCAAAAGACTCTACATATCTTGCAATATGGTTCAGACACTCTTCAAAAGCAGCTCTCTGCAGTCTAAATTTGTTGGGAAACATATTTTCAAAATTCCAACTGTTCCATGATCCATAAAATGATTCATTTGATTCCGATTCTTCCAGAAAAGGGTCTGTGATTCCATCTGAAAGTAAACATCCAAGACGCCTGGAGGCATTTAGGAACAATTCACCAAAATATTTCTCCCGTAGACCACTCAAATAAACAGCAGCTCCTCTCTCTACCTGTTTACAGCAATCAAATCTATTTGAAAAAAAATTCCCCTTCAGAAATTATGTCTCAAAATGCCAAAAATTCAGAGACAACAGTTCCCATATTGAAGATTATATTTATATAACAACAGTAGAAACAATCAAGTCATTAAATAAATTTCCTCTCAAACTGCTAGCTGCTTCTAAAGTTAAACAAGGAGGGGGAAACAATAAGAAACTGATTAATTTAGAAAACACCTCAAAAAGATCAACTAGACATCCCTTGGGTCCATCCTGCTTTAGGAGCATTGAAGCACAAGCAATGGAAGCAAACACAGAGATGGAATTCATTGTGTACAACTTGCTCAAGGAATATATAAAATATTACCTTCTTGTTCACTAGCATCATGCAGATGAGCCTACCACTTTCCCAAATTCCAGTGAGGAAACCATATTTATCGAAGAATCCATTACAAAGTAAAATTAAAATGTTCCAATGGAAACAAACAAAAATATCTAGATAACAGTTTCCAAAATCTTTTCCATAATTGTCGAAGGACTAAACAGATACAGAAAATTTTTCCTAGAAAGTTACCAACTGTATCACTAAGACAATGACAGAAAATGCTTCAGCATGTAGCAAGTTATTCATGACTGGATATAATGAATAAACCATAGTTTTTAAAAAAAAAAATTCACATCATCTCATAGTCCAAGGTATGACTGATTTTATATATAAACTACACATTAATAACCCAAGAAGATCAAGTAATTTGATCTCATACAAATTAACAAAATAATGAATATTGAGGAATTTCACAACAGCAGTAATGAGTCATGCATCAAGTAGAAAGACCTATAAAAGTGAAAGAATGGCACATTGAGATCTAAGCAAAAGACAAAATTCAATCTTCTAAAATTACCATTATACGTTTCAAAATGAACAAGTTGTCATCTGGAGAACTAGCATTACAATCTTGAGCAGTGCTGTTGAACAAACTTCTTCTATTTGCATCAGAACAATTACTAAATGTGATATTATCATTTTTTCTTGGCCAACTTGAAGCGTTTCTATCTTGATGACAATTCCAATAGAAGGCCAGCCATACTTCACCGTATGATCCTTGACCAAACCTTTTCTTTAGTACATATCTAACAACCAAAAAGCAAAAATGTGTTGGTGGTTAGTTTTAAGAGGAAACAAGGCAAATCATTCAGTTAGCAACAAGTCAAAAAAAATTACAGTGATACAAGCGTTGATAAGAGATTCTGTAACATTAAACATTTGCCAGCCCCGAAAACAGGGCACACCAGCAGAGACATTCATATCTAAGCTAAAAAAGGCATGCCCACTCCAATCCACACCCAACTTCCAACTGTCTCCCTCCAATTTCTGAATTTGCGGCATAACAAGGCTTACACTCCAGCACCTCATTTTGCTCAAAACCCAAGCAGGATAATCCATATGCTATGAAATAAGTAACAAAAAAATTCACAAGATCTCAGCTGACAGAACATAGAACTGCTCCTCTCCTCTTCACCATGCTAAATACCAGGTAAGTTTCAGTATCAAATTGTTCCATAAGCTAAAAAGTTAAAAAGGGCAGAGGGAAAACAGCTAATGGCAAAAAAGATATAAACCTTAAGTCTGGCGCTGCATACTCAGTTGATCCAAATTTTGAACCATTATCATGGAAAGGAATAGACTCTAGCAAACCAAGGAAACTAGCAAAGACTTCAGGATTAGTGCATTGATCTTTAACTCCAACATTCATCCCAAAATGAAAGCACAAATTCAGGTCATTATATAAATTCAGCGGTCCACCTAAAATAAAATTAAAAGATGAAAGGAAAATACATTAGAATGTACCAACAGTTATGTCCATCTACATTCCGACCTCCACTAAATAATCAAATAAATCTGTTCTAAAAAGATTTATATAAAAAAGATCACATTTGTTAAAAAGGTTTCATGATGATTTTAAGAAGCCATGAAAATCCTATTAAAGTGAAACCAGAAGAGTATGGAGCATTTGATAACAACCCCCACTATCTATCCCCTCCTGAAAGTAAAATACTCAGGAGCAACTTCACTTACCATACTGGTGACTGAAGGCCTCTGGTAGAGCCTGAGGTAGGCCATACACATTACTTTCTTTGTCATTACTTTGAGCTTGCAGTGTACCCATATCATTTAAGTTCTCAGACAAATAATAACATCCAAAATTCCCACGTTTTTCTTCAACCTAAAGGAGGAAAAGAACTAGCATAAAAATCCACTATACCAAGATTGCAGCCAATGACATAAAATAACTGTACTGTTTGTTTTCTACAAGGAATCTGTGTCGGATCCTTTTCTTAGAACATATAAATCACAACCAAAATACTAGTATCTGACCTGGTCATTTATAACTATCAGTTTCTCAAAGGCAGAGCAATCCGTTACCTCATGAGAAACTACATGAGCTACAGCAGCATAATTGAAAAGCAAAGAACATCAAATGTGCAAAGCCTAACACAAGGTTTTAATGCCTTACCAATAACCTGTCAAACTTCGCAATTAGTGGATGTCCATGCATCAACTGCTGTAGGTCAGAAGTGACACCATTAGCTGTCACAGAGTGATAAAATAAAATGAACTCTTTGGGGAAGATAATATTTGGATTTTAAACATAATCGACAGGCCACAAGCCAATGTTGAAGGCAGAAAAGGAGGAAGAAGAATCTTTCAACATGCTACTGACAACTAGAAGTTCAATATAATGTGCTCAATAATATGTATCATCATACATTCTGGACATGAAGTCCACAGTTCAACACCGCATCCCTTACCTTGCATGTTCATCATCTGTATGCAGCAATAGCACCAATGAATATGAACACTCAGCTTGTCTATAACATAAAAGGTTTGAACATCATAAAACAAGATGCAATTGGCAGATGAACAATATGCAGCCAAGTTCTCATTCATGAACATCTGATTGTCAGAAAACAAGCATTAAATGCAGGCTCAGATTGCAAATTCTGTCCATCTAGGAAAGAAATCCATAATTACGACTCTCTTTCAGTTAATATAATGAAAAGATGAGGCAACAATCATGATAATTGAAGAAATAATTACAACAAAAACAATAATAAATGTTCCTCTGAAATATCTTCCAAGTGTTTGCAAGAGGTGAAATTAGCTTTTCTCTTGGCCAGTCAACCATTCAGTTTAATTCGAACCATCTTACAGCAAAGGGAATCTAACTCCAAAATAAATTAGCATAACCATTTCCCACCAGCAATATTATTCGATACCAAATCAACTAGTCCTAGGCCATCACAAGATTTTGGTTTTCAAAACCTTCCAACTAGTCAATTAATCCAGATCAAATTACATCTCTCATCAGCTTGTCAAATTCACTAGCAAGATCCACAGAAATTCTAAACAAAAGTGAAAAATATGATTAGGAGAGCTTGGAGGAGAGTTATATACCACCAAAAAAGAGGAAAGGACCTTCATGGCTATCAAATCTATTGGAGCTTTTTGCAACCACAAAATCTTAGAATGCAACCAACAACATTACTTCCAACAAAATTCCGAAGTTAAATGCCAGCTTTCTTCCATCCACTCTACTAGAAAAGCCTAAATGGGATGTTAACACCATCTTTATTTGTGCCCATGAACTCCTCAACATGCCTTTGACCAAGGCAGGGGCCAGTTTGAAACTTGAATTGGAACCATTCAAGATTGAATTGACCAAAATCAGCTCGATTCCAGCCCCAACTGGATCTTTTTTTCTTCTTAAAAAATTTCAACCATTGAATTTGATCAAAAATGGACCAGAATCATAACCAAGAGGATCATAGAGGCCATTCTAGTCCTGAGAAGCACTGGTTCAGGCCCAGAACTGGCCCTAGGCCATCCCTATCTTTCACTATAATTTTTACAAGTGCAATGAGTCAATGACACAATTGTAAGGAAATAAATTATCAAGTCCTACTTCATAGATGTGAGAATGACACTCCCCTAAACAGAACTTCAATTCCCTTTTTGAGTCAAACACAACATATTCAGAAAGCCAGAAGCAGATAGGATTACCTGATTGCTCATGCATGAACTTTGTCAGCCGTACAGATGAGCAATCTATGTCTCCCTCTCCAGGACACCTTTTTCTTGGCGCGTTTTGATGAATTTCAATAGATCCTAATGAAACAACAACAGTTGCCACATTGTCTCCACTGCCCTTTTGAAATGCAGTGTTTACTAAGCATTCAGCTAATGAATGTGAACATGAAGAAGAAAGATCTAATCTCTCAGTCCCATGAGTATGTACTTCCCAGAGTAGATCACAAACATCCTGTAAACTCAACTTTTCAAACATGCCATCAGATGCAACCACCAGATATGTATCATTTTTGGTAAGAGGCTGCCAATCCGTCACTTCAGGAGCGGATATAACACCATAACTGAAGATAATTCAGAAACAATGAATGAGAAAAATAAATATTTTATTACATTATGAGAAAACATTAATCCAGATAAGACTGTTGGGGAAAAACTGCAAGGTAGCATGCTTTTATATGGAAAACAACAACAGGATCTATGCATGTGAAATATTATGCTGAATAATCTTATTCTTAATTGGTTATGCAACTCACCTCTTAAAATATACATCACCAATAGCTCGGGAAACAGCCAACTGACCATTTACTCGAGGGACTCCACCCCACTCATGAACATATCCGCCAGCAGTTTCCACTCGAAACTTTTCATCATCTCTGTCTGGATGATGGTCTCTAGTCAATTCCTCAGCAATAAAACGTGCCAGTCCATTGGATGCGATCAATTTAACATTGTCATGGTATCTTGCAGGGAGAACAGCTCCATTACGTCTATGCTCTCTGTACAATCTTAATAAATTGGCTGTAATCAAAGACCACAAAATCAATAACCTTTACCATATTCTCCTTCAACAACAACTATGGTTAGTGTACTCCATTTTCAAAGATGATAGAATATTACACCATTAATGGAAGTTGCAGAAAACTGAAAATTGACGACAAATATAAACAGCCACAATTAGAAAATGTGTAGCTAAACTTTGAACTGTTTTTACTTAGCCAAGATGTTTATGACCTTTTGCCTCTGCAGGAGACTGAAATTTTTCAGAGCACAAAAGAGCCTTGGAATCTCCAATGTTGGCCACTAAAATTCGACCATCTGCTATCAATACAATGGTGGCTGTTGAACCCGAATCAAGATTTTTTCTAGATGCTTCCTTCATGGTCCAATGAATGAATGCCAATTGTCAATATAAACAAGAAAAAGAAAGATTGCTATGCACAAAACAAAAGGTAAGTAGAAGTAAAGACAGGTAAGAACTTGCTTTAGAAAATGTGGCATCAATATCACGGATAGCCCTCAATAATGCTTCCTTCAAAATTTCCAAATGAAAAGCATCATCAAAATTTTCTGGTAATGAAAATTTAAACCTGCAAAACCAATGCAGATTGCATTTTTTGTTTAAATAGAGAGAGAGAGAGAGAGAGAGAGAGAGAGAGGGAGACAAAATTCATGATACAGACAGAAACTTATCACTTATGCAATAGTAGAACTAAACTAAATAAACTTGCATTCAACAAAAGCTGCTTCAGCTAAATTCGCAAATTCATATTCATAACCTTGAATTGACTGTAATAAGGGATTGTTTGATTCAAATGAACTCCACAAAATTTTGTGGAATTCAATTGAATTTCATATGTCATATGTTTAGTGCATAAAAGAAAATTCAAATTCCAGAAATTGAATTCCATGTAATTGGTTGTAACTAAAACTAATTCTAATCAAATTTGATGGGATTTGAAATTAATTCCACAAATTTACAACAACAACTCGGACTCAAATGCCCCTATACTCGGTATTCTTCACAAACACACACCCTCCTCCTTCCTCTCTAGAGATGAAATATCAAACATGAATTATGTACCAAAATAGTGGAATTCATTTTTAAATAACTATAATTCATTTGATATGAATTCTAGATTTGTAGTTGGTCAGAACCAAACACTATGTAAATTGCAATGTTAAAAGCACCTATCAAAATTCAGCTCATGCCGACCAAGTTCTTCATCCCAATTTAACACCTGAAAGACAACATCCTTTTGCCCCTTACTAGGTAATCTTCCTGCGGATTTCTTCAACACAAAGGAATATGTAGCATCCAGAAGAAAATATGTATGCAAAGCAAAATACTCTAATAGAAATTTCGAAGCCATCTCACTAGCCTCAGCACCATTGTGACCATCAAACACTGCCACGATTCCAACTGTAACCTCTTTAACCCCTGTTTTACCTGCTCCAAATGGTTTTGTTTATTTATTTTAGAATCATGACTCGATTCAAATCAATTCACACACAAAAACCATAGATAGGTACGTTCGCATTTACAGGCACACACCTAAACGTTTAGATATGTGTGGGTGTGGGTGTGGGTGTGGGTGTGGGGGTGTGTGTGTGTGTGTGTGTGTGAGAGAGAGAGAGAGAGAGAGAGAGAGAGAGACCAGGGAAGGGAATGCGAATGTCAAGAGCACAGAGGGCGCGATCCTCCTGAGACTTCCTCCGTCCCTGAAGCAAGGCCGATTGGCAACGGGTGCTGCCAGTTGCAGTGGTGGTGGTGGTGGTGGTACGTGATCGAGAATCGTAATTTGGGAGATTCCAGCGAGGGCATTTGGTGGATTGGAACACTGCAGGAGCACCGCCTTCTTTGTACACCGTCAAACACGTTGACGATTCTCCGGCACATCGTGTCATTGCATATAGGGCGATAATAAACCATACAACTAAAAACTTCCAATTAAATGCAACCATCATGATCCGCTAAAGTAATTGCTCGATCCTCACTGAAAACACAAAATTCAATGTCACAGAAATGAATCCGGGAAAGGGGAAGTGTCAGGTGACAGGAAAAGAGCAGATTCGCACGCTTGTTGCGACATGGGAGAAAAACCATTCTGCCTACATTAACAGGTTTTCGCCTGCCATTCGAGGTTAAAACGACACCGTGTGGGCGCAAGTAAAAATTCACCGAGCAAATTGTGAATGTTAATTAATAAATCCTCATATTTTAAAAATAATATTAATTAATATCTAATTGCTTTCCTGATTGATCAGTTCCAACATTTTATTAATACTCCATATCATTGCTATTCGAATTAAGAACTCGTTGAATCTAGTACATTAAGAAGAATCTAGAAAGTAAATGAAATTCCATTATTTATTATTTAGTTTATCCAAATTGTCCTTTCTTGTATTTACACACTTAAATTGAAAGAGCAAATAAAATATTGCGTCATATTTGATAACATAATGTATTGTTTCGAGATGTATTTATTTATGGGTTACATTTTGAGACATTTTTTAATGTGACTTTGTGTGCCCGTTTGTACCTTCTTTCCACTCATTATGGTTTAATGCTGTCCTTATGCCCGACACTAGTTAATCTTCACTCTCAGTGAATACATTATCCTTTAGCTATCTCAAGAGTTTTTTTAAATAATATTTTATTTATTAATTTATATTAAAAAATTATTAATTTTGTATTTAATTTACAAAAAATCAATAAAAAAAAACAATTAGTTGATATATATAATTCCGCGTTATAAAACCAGTATGATTTAATAACTCATGTCATATCATGATCAGTTAACAATTCGAACAAAAGAGTTAATTAATTAACTACCACTGTCACCACGAGAATAAAAGAGTTTATATATCTATACGGACTTAATACAGTTATTATTCAGATGACATAAATGATAATTAAAATCCTCATAGACCAAAACCATCTAATAGTTATTAATCCACCACCACAAGTATTATTCCCAACCTCGAGACAAGATTCATCAACCATCCCAATACCATATCTTCACCATACCGATTACCATCCTCACCGGCTTATCCTTCGAAGTTCTAGAAGTTTCCTATAGGTCCTCTATCTATCCCACGATCCCCAAATAAGAAAGGTCGCTAAAATAATTAATATAATAATCGACGAATAAAGTATACCGATAACTCTAGAACTTTCTATTGATTTTTATAATAAACCTCGTTTGTGTATTTAAGAAGTTCATCAACTCTTTTGTTTGTGTGCGTTACATTTATCAACTTCCCCATAGGAAAACAGAGCCAAGAAAATATATATATATATATGTGTGTAGATATCATTTTCATCTTTGTCTTCTTTCAACCCTTTTATGTTCTTCCCACTAAATTATCTATTCTACTTCTCTGAAGAGTTCAGCTTTAAGTTTCATCCCCAAATTTACTTCCAATTGTAGCTTCTGTAAGTCCTCTGTTTATTCTACCACGTAACTTCTCCCATGTCTTAGCTTCTTTTCCTTCCCAGTTTTATCAGAGAAACGTTTGTACTTGGTTTGCATCCTGACATTGAAAATCTTCCTGTTTATTCTTCAAAAATCTTGAACTGGCCCTAGACTCAGTTTTTGCTTTTTACCATCACATTAAGGATCCTAATAAAAGGATCAACCCAACTGCAACCACGAATCCATATTACACGGTGAAGGAAGAGTACCCAGTATTAAGTTCGTCGTTGTCTGATGATGAGCCACCAATAATTGCCCCACTTCAGCCAATGGAAGGGCTGCATGACACAGGGCCACCGCCGTTCCTTACTAAGATTTATGAGATGGTGGATACCCCAATGACCAATCACGTAGTCTCTTGGAGTGCAGAAGGTACTAGCTTCGTAGTATGGGATCCTCATTCCTTCTCCACGAACCTCCTGCCCAGATACTTCAAGCATAATAACTTCTCTAGCTTTGTCAGGCAGCTTAATACTTATGTAAGTATTACAATTCAAGTCCCTTCACCATCTCTTCTTCTTCAATTTCAATCTTGTTATGGAAGGGGAAGAAAAGGGATTCCTTTTCGAACTGAATTCATATTTGTTAGATATTTTTCTAAATCTAAAGCCACTTCATTTGTTCTTCTTCTCGGGTGGGATGTTATGTTTAATTCGAATATTTTTATGCTTAAGGAATGGTGACGTTAACCCATCGGCGAAAATGAATATATTATTCACCAGCAAAGAAGATTGTTCTCGGAGGTTCTGGAATGTTCATGTATCCACTTTGATAGGAATTCTCCTTTTTCTCCTCCTGTGAAATGTTGACCTGTTTCATTTATTATTATTTTAAATGTGGTTGGGGTTCTTTGATTTAATTTTGATTTCCCATTGGATTTTTCTTGACGAGGCCATGTGGAGGCCATTCTCTATTTGAATTTGATGCCAGGAAGTGAAATATTCAGTATACATCTGGGTGATTGGTTAATTCTTTTTTCCTCTGTTTTCAGATGCAAGTTGAAGTTGGTAAATGTTATTATGTTAGTGGAAGTGGATGATTGATAATTTAAATCCTGCAGGGATTTAAAAAGATAGATCCAGATAGATGGGAGTTCGCCAACGAAGGGTTTTTAAGGGGTCACAAGCATCTCCTGAGAGACATCAAGAGAAGAAAGACACCTTCTCAGTTGCCTTTGTCTCAACATCAAGCTTTGGGTGCTTGTGTTGAAGTTGGCAGGTTTGGGTTGGAAATGGATAGAGAAATTGATCGATTAAAGCGCGAAAAGCAGGTTCTAATGATGGAATTAGTGAAGCTCAGGCATCAACAACAGAACGCTAAAGCCTATATTCAGGTTATGGAACAAAGGATTCAAGGTACAGAAATTAAGCAGCAGCAAATGATGCAATTTTTGGCTAGAGCAGTGGCGAATCCAGATTTTCTACAGCAACTACCCCAGCTAAACGACAGGACAAGAGAAGAACAAGCAATATCCAAAAAAAGAAGAAGGCCCATTGATCAAGGAGCCAGTAGTGCTGAATCAAGCTGTGGTGATAGAGAAAAAAATCCCATTAAAGCTGAGCCTCTTGAGGTTGGAGATTGCGGGTTTGAAATTTCAGAGCTGGAAGCACTTGCGTTGGAAATGCAAGGATATGGCAGGGCAAGGAGGGGGCAAGAGGAAGGAGAAGAAGAGAAAGAGACCCCAGAACGTGAAGATAGAGAACTTGATGAGGGATTTTGGGATGAATTACTAAGTGAGAATAACGGAGGAGGTGAAGATGTTAGTGTTTTGGCTGAGTGATTGTGTTACTTGGGTTTTAGTCTTAAGTAAAGAAATTGAACCCTTCTGTACATTGCTGTTCATTCTCGACCAATCATTTCTCAATGATCACTCTTTTTTTTAAGGGCCGACTTTCTTTTCATAACCCTTTTTATTAGTTAGACATTCTATCATCTTAATCTCTAATCTTGGTTAGGTTGCAGCAGTGCCTGGGCAGAATGTGATTATCCTTACGATGATTTGTCTGTAGGTACTTAACCCTTTTTCCAACTTCCACCTGAACTGGCATTGTTTTTTTTATGCGTTAAGTTCATGCCTTCTGAAATTTTACTTTTGGCGTCAGATGAATGTAGTCCAGAAGCTGTGTTGATATGGACAACGACAAGATGTTACTGCGAAGTTGCAAGAGCCCCGCAAACTACTCGTGGAACTCTCGAATCACGTACCATATATAACCACGTCATGCCTGTTTTTTCCTATCGCACTGTCGTTATTTCTGCCAATGTTCTGGTCGGTGATCATTTTTCTGTTGTTGCGTCTTTTACACTGTAGATATTTTCATGTAACGTCCAACGTCGTTCCCATCAGTCATTTTCTTGGCCAGCCGTGGGGTTCCTCAGTGGGAATGTTTTTGCCAGCCATTAGGTTCCTTCAAGTTTCAACCGTAGCCAACGAAAATGTGCGGTCGGTTAGGTGGTGCTAAAGAGCATTGATGGTTCTTGTGCAGCGAGCTCCAAATGACCCCTGCAATCACGAGTTACCGTAGAATACAGTGATTAATAAAACTACCAACTGCCTTATCTTAACGGATGGAATTTGATTATTTTAATAAGAATATGTTAAATATTTTTTTTGGATAAACTATAAAAGTTCTAACCATTAATATGTTAATTATTTAATTTATCATTTCATAAGCATATAGATACCTAAAAACTATATTAATTATATTGTATCACTATTTAAAAAACAACTTATTTATAATAAGTGTAAAATCAATCGATTTTTTTTGTGTAATTTTATTTCTAAAATTTTCTAATTATTATTATTTTTTTTTTATAAAGACTTCTCTCTAGAATATTATGCTCATTTTAAGATTTAAATAATAAATTTTATTTCCTCCATTAAATAATAGCAGTGTTCTAATTTAATGTTTTGTCATGTATACATGTTATGACATACATTTTTACTTTATTTACATGTGATGGGCTTCATAGTTAGTTGATTCTAGTCTCATAAAAAAGACAGCTTTGGAGACTGGTTGATCGTGTTGTAACTTCTATTTATTGCACATCTCAATCCATTATTTGTATTAATAAACACAATGTAGGAGCTTGAAATGATTGGTTTGGTTCCTTCTATTAAAATAAGACATCGACTTAGCAGGAAGGAGAAAAAAGAGGAAGTTACTGGTATTTGATGTCTATTCATAGCCTTTACACAGATGTAGCTGCAGAGAAATGCAGTACATGTTTGTATACTCATGTTGACTATGTTTTATTTGCTCTTATCAGTTACTTTATTAGGTAAACTTATGATGGATGCTATCTTCCAGCGAGAATTAGAGGGATAATGTTGGGTCCATATGATTTTGCAAATTCTAGCCTAAACTGGGTCAGAATATATGAAACATAACTAGAATGAAATTAGATGCAGACTAAGAGAAATTGACCATATCTTTTAGCACTAATATTCCAGTAAGATGGGCGAGTTAAAAATAATAGTTCCTGACTCTGACACATTGCTAACTGGAAGAGACGATCAAACGTGGGCAGTTTAGGTCAGTTGACTATTTAAAATAGGTGGTAGAATCTTAATCGGTGGCTGTCCCATTCCTGTTACACTTGGCTACCAAAATGTTTGATGGGACTGATGCTTGTTGGTGCTAACAGTCTAGGTCTTGCAACCTCAATGGTGCTAATTCAAGTAGTGAGTGCAATCACTGACTTCTATGCGAATTCTTCACAATACTATTAAGTTTTCGTTATTATATTGTCCTGCTGAAGAGATTGTATAAACCACCATATTGATGAGATCATTAGGCATGTTTATTTGGTTAATCCAATTGAAATTTGACTTTCTAAAATTTTGGTAATTTAAAAAAACTAACCAATTCAAAATTGAGAGAAACTTCAAACCTAACCAAAATCGAAAATAGTGCCAAGAGGATGGGTGAGTTAAAAAGAGGATACTACCTGACTTGGACATGGCTAATTGGCAATTCTAACATACGTGGTAGGATGTCATAAATGATGGCTTTGGACCTTTGATATCATCTCATTCTTGTCACAAGTAGCCGACTTTCTTCTAATCTCTCTTTCTCCCTCCCCAAAAATAACCTCGTACTTGTGTTTAATGGGAGTGTTACAACCTTGTTCTGTGTGTAAGTTCAAGTATTGAATGTTATCTTCAAGTTATCCTTTCATTTTGATGAGATCATAGCTATGTTAAGAATATGTTTATCTTTGTGAGTATCCATTGAAACCTTTTGTTTTCTCTCTTTTGGATCCTTTTAACTTGCATTCATAAAAAGGAAAAAAAAAATCCACCACCTCCGCTGCCTCGAAAGGATCCCAATGAAACTGTTATCTGCTTAAGGTTTTATATGCGTCTTTATCTCTGGACTGGTGAAGGCAAAGAGTAATGGGCCAGATGCTCAACAAAGTCGAATAAAGATTCAACCTGTATTCTGAATATTATGTATTACATAAAACATATTAATTTGGTTTGTCTTATTAAAGTTACAAGTGGATTAATTTATAATAAACTATGTAGAGTGTAGTCGCTTTGTGATGCAAAATATTTTTCAAGAAACAAAATATATTTTTTTCTGAATTTTTTGATATTTCATATTTGGGTATTTAGAAAAATTAATTATAAATATTTTTTTATCAAAGTGAAAAATTAAGTTATTTTTTGGACTTTTACTTTTTGATTAACAATTTTATATATATAAATTTATTATTATCAGTGATTTTTAATATTATAATTAAACAATGAAAAATAAATAATTGTTTTGAAAAATGTTTTTCATTTTGTATATAAATTTATTAATATCATTGTCTTGTGTTTTTGTTGTTATGTTGGAGATGCAGATTTTGGGTTTTCACTTTTCACTGATGTACTTTGGACCTGGCATGAGCATATGCCTGAAAGGAAGATGATTCAACTTCCATTCCCTGCAAATGAGAACTTATCAAGTTATATGAAGCTGCTACTTTTCACTGTTCATATAACACGTTGATTGCGGTAATGTTTCTGCCCAAGGTGAAAATTTGTTTCCAGGAAGATGCATAATGTTATGTATGTTGACTCCAGTCTGAATCTTAAACGCCCACTGAACAAGGTGATATCATCTCTGCATCTGCTATGTACATCCCATGATCTAGTGTAAGGGTAAAAGGTTTAATGTGGCTTTCCTGGAAACTTAAATTGAACAGAATTTTGCTATACATTGTTGATGATGAGGTGGGAGTTTAGATATAGGTCCGAACAAGAATTTTATATTGCTCTTTTTATCAAGAATTCTTTTTGCGTTAGGAGGATTGAGGTTCAGCATTATGATTGATAAACGGGATTTAGAAATTGAGAGATAGAAGTACGTACTGCATAATCATGTCATTTTTTTTTCCTGTAGAAGTACGAATGTGATGATTGAAATCGAAGTTGTTTGTTTAGTGGAATATGGAACTTCCTCATACTCAAGTTGTCGAGTTTAATTTAAAAAGGTAGAAACATCTGCCTCTGTACAGAGAAAGACTGCAATTTCACGTGCCAATATCAATTTGGAATCATTGAAATGCTTGGATTCCAGCTTGATAGCTCCCATTTCCTTGGATTCTTGATTGTTCAATGCCTAGGCTACTCAACTAGGATAATCATCCAGGCCTTAACCATCCATAGCCCATTTAAGACGTATGGTGAATCACCCATTTTTCATTCCTTGCTGTTACAATTTCTAGGAAGCTAGGAGTGAGAATTATAAGAAAACAATACACAGGTGATTCTAGTTCATGAATCTGGAAATTGGGTGTCTTGTAGCCGACTTAACAGTAAAGGCAATCAGCCAAAAAATGCTAATCATGTCATCCATTATTAATGATGTACCAATTCGTTGTCTGAAGTCGTGGTCCTGTTCTTCAAAGTCTTGAACATATCTCTTGTCATCCGTGACTACAAACAAACCAGGACAAGTCAAAATGATAATTCAATGTTTAGGGTGTTGTGTATGTAAAGGATTGACTCTTTAAAATATGTTCAAAATCTTTAGCAATTTGCTTGCTTTTTTTTTTTATTTTTTATAGGAGAGTTGTTATGCACGCGCTATGTAGGAGGGTGGGGTATACAATTAGAAACCAGGAATGCTAAACAATGAACCGCAGCTCTCTTGGCTGGCAGTGCGTTAATGGATATGGATCTGTGTAGGAAGCACGTGAGCCTGACACGTGTATCGAGGCTGAGGTTTTGGGCCCCAACTCCAAGTAAGCACTCGTGAGTCTCGCATCAAAACTAAAAATAGAAAAAAGGACAATTTCTTCTTTCTCGTGAGGTCAAGATAGTCCTTAATGTGGGGTCTCCCTTTCCGGCTTCCTGATATGGGCCTTGTGTGGATTTCTGGGCCTGCCAAAACCCTCCAGAACGCACTCTTATGACAAAGAATAAAAATCATTTCAAAAAATACAGAATTTTACTAATTTAAATTTTATATAGTTTTGGATAATATATCATAGTTTCATTAAAATAGGATATGATAATATATATATATATACACACACACCTATTCAGATGTTGCCTGCTTCTATTTGACCCCATGCACGTAGGTGGTCACAAGGTGCGATATATGCAATGTGATTTAGTAGAAAAGAAAGTATGAAAATGAGAATAAATATCAACTCGAAAAAGAAGATAAGGAGATGAAGCTATAGTGGAGTTCAAATGTATAGCTTTTTATTTTGAATTGCATGGAAGGGTTTATTTGAGCACATTAGGCTGATTTAGATTCTATATTGTGTGATGAGAAGCCTAAAGAGTAAAGTAGGACGAATGTAATATAAAACGCATAGGAATTAGGAAGCTTCAGCTTTGTTTCCAACAACATAGAATAAATGGGTAAGGAGAGATAGAAAACAAGGGATAAGGAGGAAAAGAATAATAAAATCCATAGGGAGGAGTACATTACAGAAAGATGCAAGAGAGGCATGGGTGCACCACTGCAATTATGTCTTTTGTTGTGCCCTTGTGGAGGTAAAAGAGACCCAAAAAAAAAAAAAAACTGCATGAGAGAATCTTGTAATAGAAGAACCCGTGAAGAAAACAGTGGCCCACCAAAGCCCTATTCTTTCCCTCTCCCATTCATCATCAATATGCTTCTCTCTCTCTCTCTCTCTGTGCATGCACAGCAGAAAAGAACTATATTTCACTATTATCAGACTTAACTATCTTTTTTCAATAACAAATATGAAGGAATTCATGCATTGTTCTACTGATCAATTAGCATGGGAATTGATCAGTTAGAGTTCATCATCAACATGAAAATCTAAAAGATTACGGCAAGCTAGGTAATTCTAGTGAGTCTATTAATTCTATAGGTGGACTGCACCAAAAATCTGGGATTAAATTTGGTATTTATGAATGTTAGGATAAATGTCACATAGATTAATATTGAACACCTTTTTTTCATTAATTTATGAAACGAGATGATATAGAATCACCCTAGCTAGTTATTATGAGGAAACTCTATTTATTAAACAATGCAATAGGATTAATGACACCTAGGCCTTAGAACATATCACCATTTGTTGCCATTGCCCTTTCAAGGAAGATCTTGTTTTAGGATATTCATCATGCAAAGATGAGTGCTGACCTCCTTCTGTTGCTATGAGGTACATCTATATGTATTTGGAATTTTTCTTATTAACTTTACGAAAATGAGATCATTTTCGAGAAAGAAAGATAATTAATTTGAGTGTTATTGTGCATATGCCTTGCATCAGCCTAGCATAGCTAGCTTTTTTGGGTTAAAGGTGAATCAATGAAGCACAAATCTCATCTTATCCCAAAAGAAAAGCAGCATGAATCTCAACCCAAAAGGTAAACTGATACAAACGATCAAAAGAGAACACATAGGATTCCAAAGGAGCTGTAAAGAGCTGCATTCAAAGACTAATTATATGTCCTAAGGTTCTGAGTATTGATGGGTCCTATATAGCTCAGAGGCTTATGGATGGTTAACTTTTTGCATGGTTTTTTGTATTTGAGCCGCAATCTTTAGGTCATGCATGCCCTCTAATAAAGAACCAGAATTAATGGAGATGTCATTTATAGCCACTGCAATTATATAATTTCTAATGAATTTTATTATGTTTGATTAAAGAAGGGGATAAAAGGGTCAATATATACTATCTGTTCATGGCTTTTGATTTGGGTTTGGAATATATATATATATATATATAAAAAGCTAGAAAAAGAGGAATAAAAGAAGGAAGAGACCTTCCAAATTCTCCCTTGGTGGGGTTTGGTTGAGAACTTTCATCATACGCTAGAATGTGTGGGAATAATTACAAAAGCAAGAATAATGGAAAACAAGAAATTCATTTAGATTCCATACAGTATATAACTATTATATAATAAACATTCACTTATAATAATTATGATAATTTAATAAAAAATTATTGCTTGTCAACAAAAACAGAAGAAACATATTCATGTTTAAGATCATCAAATGATCTCTAAAGGAGATAAATCTATTCATGTGTACTTAATTAAAAATTCATTCATAAAAGATGATCATCAAAGTGTATATAATTAAGGCAATCAATGGATCAATCATGTGAGTTGTGGGGTAATAGAAAAGGCTGTGGCTTTGCCATATGCTCAAAGCTTTTTAAGCTTCTCATTCTTGTAAGAGTTAAGGTAAGCAAATGCTCCTTTTAATATATCATTACGTTCCATTCAAATCGAGGTCCTTTTAGGGTTTGGGTGTTTTATAACAGGAACAAAGGAAAAGACAGAAAGTGCCAACGTCATACACTAAAAGAAAAATTATTAAAGAAATAATAAAGAGACATATGAATCAAGTAAGATTGGGATTCTTCTAATCTCTCTCTACTTTTGTAGAATTGTTATCATTTTGGGGTTTGCTAGCTTTTTCTATGTAGCTTCTTTTATTTTTCTTTTTCTAGCTAATTTTGCCACCCCCTCTTGCTTGGTCTGCCACTACAATTATCACCTCCTGTACACTATTATCTACAATACCCAGCTACTGATATAATAATTTCTCTTTCATTCTTCTTGCTGTTCCTAAGTAGAGATTATATAGGGAGAAAGGAAAGAATATAGGAGAGGGTTTAGAGGAAAAACATCTTATTGTCTATTCTTTCTAAGTTTGATTGCATGGTGTTGGGTTAGAGAGAGAAAGAGAGAGATTGGATAGAGATATATCTGAATTAGGTTGCAGTGTTGCTCAGACAAGCAATCCATGGCTAGATAGCGACTTGGAGAATAACCCATCATCATCATCTCTTCACGAGATTTTGATTTTGCTACCCAATGAATGATGCCTTTCTGTGACTGTAATTCACTGCCACCTGTTCATCTACAAAGCTGAGTTTAGTTGTGTCCAAAGCTGGGATTCTCTATTTCTGGGGCTGCGCTTATTTGTTCTTCTTGTTGTTTCTTCAAAGGTGCAAAGTGGGCTCTTAGAGAAGGGTTTGAAGTCGTAGAAAGATATCAAACAAAAACAAAGGAACCGTTTTTTCTCTTGGAGTTTTCTTGTTCACAGGCATGTTCCCTGCAGCCATGTCCAATTCAACTTCTTTGTCTGAGGATGCTAGTGTTTCTTCCGGTAATAGAGTTCCGGATTTTTGCGGCTTAAATCCAGTGGTTTCCACCGTTTCTCCTCAGCAGCAGCAGCAACCCAAGATCAAGAAGAAGAGAAGCCTACCAGGAAACCCAGGTAAGTTGTTCTGTTAGTCTCTTCAATCTCAATTTCGTGTTAAATTTGTATAATTTTTTTTTCTTTTCAGTATTGACCTTATCTTGTTTGATGGTATTGCAGACCCCGATGCTGAAGTGATAGCATTATCTCCAAAGACCTTATTAGCCACCAATAGATTTGTATGTGAGATCTGCAACAAAGGGTTTCAGAGAGATCAGAATCTTCAACTTCACAGGAGAGGCCATAACCTTCCGTGGAAGCTGAAGCAACGAAATAGTAAAGAGATAAAAAAGAGAGCCTACGTTTGCCCTGAACCTTCATGTGTTCACCACCATCCTTCAAGGGCTCTGGGTGACCTCACGGGTATCAAGAAACACTATTGCAGAAAACACGGGGAAAAGAAATGGAAGTGCGAAAAGTGTTCGAAGATCTATGCTGTTCAATCAGATTGGAAGGCTCACTCTAAAACCTGTGGAACTAGAGAGTATAGATGTGACTGTGGAACCCTTTTCTCCAGGTATTATTTTTTTTTCTTTATTCTTTTTAATAACACTTTTTGGTCTTTATATCTTTATTATGTTTGTCTAATATTCCCATATTTACGAGCTTTGATGTTTCACAGTTATTCATCTTTTTGGACTGATATTGGAATTCACAGCAAATATTGGTCTTTTGTTTAAAGTGGGAAGTCTCATGTCTTTAGATGCTGCTTTTATTTTGTTTCAATCGGCTTTTGTATTTGTACAAGAGCGGGTAAGCTCTGCATGGAATATATCTGAAGCTTAAATGTATTGGCAGGTTGCATAAAAGTGGACACCATTAATACCAGTGTCTGTTACTGATGACATTACAAGAGTAACTGAAAGAAATATCTCTGAAAATCTGAACCTGCCAATAAGTTCCGGCCAGTTGAAAAGAACAAAAAGAAATAAGAACATACCTGTAATGTTTTGTTTTATATATGGTTTGTCTTTGATTCAAGAGGGTTACTTTTCTCCTAGGTCCTTTGCATTGAATGCCTGTTGTGAGCACTGATTCAGATTTTTCTTGCTTAGGGATTTTGTGAAATTAAGATATGCATGAAATCTTTCATTTCATGTTTTAACTTGTTAAACCAAAGTTCTCTGCAATGGAGGGTTTTGTTTCCCTTGAACTGTTTGTTCTTGCTTTTTTTTTTCCAGTGTGTTTACCCTTTTCTGGTACTTTGTAATAGAGTGACTACAGTCCCAAAAACAATGATGAAGATTTCAGCTTGTCCAAGAAAAAAGTGAAGGAGAAAAGATCTTTAATTGCTTTTTGGGTGTTTCAATGTTTCATGGCTGAGAAAAACCCGTGATAATATTTTCATGAAGCATGCCATAATTTAGTTGCAGGATATACTGAGGCTCTGATCTTGATCATGATGATGAGAACAGATAAATCTGCAAACATATCTCATATTGTGATTTGCTTTCATTTTCTTTCATCTATAATAAGATACGTGCTTATGGTTTCAATTTGCAAATCTTTGTTAAATTAAATGCTGGAGCACAAGTTTCAAAAGACTTGCAATTTGTTGAAATTTTGAGCCTCACTATCCATATGCCTATTTCTCATGCATACCCATCAATTGATTGCGTGCCTGCATATCTCTCTCTCTCTCTCTCTAGTTTTGACCGAAAAAGATAGCTCTACTTTTGCATTTTCTAGCTTTACGACAATCATTTATCCATCCAATCCGCATGCAAGACACCATCGTAGTGTTTCCGACTTTTCCATCTCTATTAAGCTACATCATTAATCTTCTTTTATGAGAAATTACACATTGATGTAGTTTATAATTACTCATATATTTATTATTTTACAAAATCTAAATGTTAAATATTATTAAAAAAAGAGTCTAAAAATGTATTTGAGTTTTTATTTTTCTTTCTTATCCCATCAAATCGAGAATAATATATCCCATGTTCATCATCATAGCTAGTTCATACCATGTACATGCTTGGATGAGCATTTTCAAAATCAAACTAACATTTTCCTCTTCATGTGTGCTTTGATTTTGAAACCACAGGAAGGATAGCTTCATAACCCATAGGGCATTCTGTGATGCATTAGCAGAAGAAAGTGCAAGAATCTCAGCTCACCAATTAGTTTCCACAAATCCAACTGCCCAATCTCTTCTTCTACAAAACCCTTCTTTCTTCCCTTTTCCTACAGACCATCATCATCCCCTTTCCCTCAACCCTTGGGACCCACCACCTCAAAGCCCTATCAACCATCAAAACCCAGTTCAAATCAAGCCTGAATCCCACAGTTTCCAGCTTCCACCCCTCTTCCAAGAACCGCCACCATCCTTGCCAAACCATAAGGGTTTGTTAACCCCATCCTTCCAAACCCTATCAAACCCTGCCGCGTCAGCGTCATCGCACTACCTTTCAGCCACTGCACTGCTCCAGAAGGCTGCCACTGTGGGTGCAACTCAGACGGTGGGTCAAAGTCACATGACCCAATTGGATATGGGGGAGCTGGGGGCGATGAGTCAGGCAGCGGGTGACTCGATGAGTCAAATATCCCATCACGGATCTTACCTGGGCAATCTCTCTGCATGGCAGAAGAATGACCGTTTGACAAGAGACTTTCTGGGTCTGACCGGTGATGGCAACGGCAACGTGGCGAACGGGAATGGAGGTGTTAACATTAGCGTGAACGTGAGGGAAATGCTAACATACACAGGAGGAGTAGGGTTGCATCAGTACAGTGAGAGAGACCAAACACTGTTGAAAACCCCCCATGGTTTTGGATTCGCTCAGCAAGCTACCTCGGAAACGTGGGGTGACTGCTAAAGGGTAGAATAGTAATTCAGTTCTTGCTTGTCCAAGTGTAAAATGACAGAAATACCCTCAGTCTCGATACTTGAGCAAAACGGGGAGAGTTTTCATCATCTCATTTTATACTTTCATAATTACTTCACCCTTTCTTGCAGACAGTTTCTAAATGCTTTGATTGATGCTTTCAATTTTTCAGTAATGGATTTAAGTCTACTTTTGCTATTGCAAATTTTATATATAATTCATGCGCATGATTCGAGCAGTTAAACAAACAAAAGAAAATGTCAAAAAAATTAAAACAAATGAATTGTTGCTATGGTTCACAGGTCGCAAAACCAAATTGCAGAAAAGAGAGATGAAAGGTTTGAGGCAACAAATTTGTCTGTTATCACTTATGTCTCCTTGGATGAGTATTGCAAATATGCTCCCAAGCCAACTAGTCATTGGCCCTGTGTGTCACGGGGCCCGGAATTTCACTAGCGTCGGGCCCGTGCGGCACTTGACGTTGGAAGCGTCCAAGCCAAGTCAGTTTTTCCGCGATAGTATTCTCATTGGTCAAAAGTTTCATATTTTCATCCGAAGCGCGTGCTCCGCAGCAGTCCCGCGCGCGTCTCATTGCCAATCCACGCGCGCGTCTCGCTGTCGATTCTCGCTGCCGATCCGCGCGCTGCCGATCCTTGCTATTGATTTATGCGCGTGTCTCGCTGCCAATCCGCACTCGTTCCGCAGCCATTCTTCGCGCGGTCCGTGGCAGCCCCCTTACACTATGGACCTGCATATGCTCCTTGCTACAACTTACTTAAAATGAAAAATTTTATAAGAAATAAAATCATTGGGTGCCTAATATAATAATGTCTTCTTCTTTTTTCAGATGCATCGCTTGCGTAACATATCCATGCAATCAACCCCAAAAAGTGGAGCTTAGCTTCATATATTATTTGACCTGTGGGCATAGATTTCATTGCACGTTCACTTTGATGATGCTATAAAAGTAAATGAACTTCAAATCATTCATATATGTATTTATCATTCTCCTCATTATTATGGGTTTCAACTTTAAAGACGTTTCAACAAATGAAATGCATGCATGCACTAGATTTACAGTTATGACCTCAATTCACAAGGAAATAACGAGAATGACTGTTGAATATGATTTTAAAAGGCAAGAGAGCATATTGCAGGAGATAAGCAAGGAGGAGAAGCAATGAGGTAAGCAAGTCGGTGAAGAGGGCCATGCTTTTGTACTCTGTGGATTGACGAATATGCCCCCCAACCCAATCCAAATCTCACCTCCCTAATCTTGTATTTGACAGTGATTTGCCCCATGTCAATCATCCATGGTTTTCTGGGAGATGAGACCCATGATTTGATTTTTTGTTCTGAAATAAATAAAATAAAAGCCCTTTGATTTTGAAAATTAATATTTATATATATATGAAAATGACTTGTATACTTTAATTATGATATGTTCTTATGTAAATTAAAACATAAATTCAAATACAAATATTAGGAGATGTTCAAGACCATGATTATGCTGTCTGTATTGAACAAGTTCATTTGGCTTTTCTGGAAATACAATTTTAAAATTGTAAATTCAACATCTAAAGACCATAGGGATTACACCCACCTTAGGATCTTTTGTTTGCATACATAAATATCTCATCTGGGTCAATGAATAAGCTATCAGAATTTTAAAAAAATGAAGCATGTCAAAAATTCACACTGACAAATTAATAAATAAAAGTGCTTAGACAAACAATTATAGTGTAGGATCCTAATTAAAATACAACAACCTACACAAAAGGTAATTATATTAGTTTTAAAATGGGCCATTGTCATTTCTCATTTGTTTTCAAAAATAATACTGAAAATGGCCACCCTCACTGTTTCATATGGTATATTGCACAATCCATAGGCATTAGTAGGAAATTAGGAAATTTCCACAAGATCAGTTGTCCTCATTCAATTTCCCTATTGAAGAATAAAGAAGCATTAGCAGTTTCCAAGAATTTCTTTTCCTAAATAACTTTATGAAGCTGTGAGGGGAAATTTTGATAATTTAAAAGAAATGTAAGCCTTTCTAAAGAGAGGTATAGATGGCTGTAAAACCGGTGTAAGCGTGAGTAAAAGGCAACTAAGTTGATGCTGTTATGCGTATTTGTGCCAGTGTGGTGGTGGTCCGATGCATAGTGGTACTAAACCAAAAGGAAAAAGGAAAAGGAAAGAAAAGAAAAGAAAATTAAAATACAAGAGAAAGAAAATGTCAACGGTTATGAAAAAGATGCTTAATACAACTTTGAATTACAAGATTCTCAGTATTTCTTTTACTTGATGACCCCTTTATCAAATTCTGTGCACGTCCCAATATCACACAGCCTTAACCTATTTTTTACATTCATAGTATATTTCTCTACTTTGCTTGCATGACCCACCAATGTCTGCCCCCTTCTTTTCCTTTTTTTTTTCCTAGAAGACATTGCATAAGGTTTCCCATCCATTTTTTTTTTATAAAAAATCTTCTGAATTATAGCATGAAATATATAGGAAGGAAACAATTGTAACAGAGTGCATTAAGTTTTTTTTTTCTTTTCCTTTTTTCTGTTAATGGTTGAAGAGTACATGAGAGGTTGGAGTAATGGATTGAAAGTTGTACCTACTTAGGCAGATAAAGAATGCAAACCTAGTTAGCAGAACCTAAGTATATTCAAGGAAGAAGAGAGGAGAACTAGGGATTAATGAAAGGAGGGAGTTTTGGTATATCCAAGCTTTTAGAAAGTATATGCTGTAAGTGGCAGGGTTAAGGTACAATACATGCCATTTGTCTAGTAAAAAAGACGATTCTTTTTTTATCTCCCTCCCTCTGCTACACAACCAGACAAACTAAAAGTTCTTCCATTACCTCCCCTCCCTTTCTTTTCCATTCTCAACATTGTTCACTTGCATATGTCATCTTCCATCAGGGAATCTCATCCTAGCAAACCTTCCTTTCCTTCTTTTGCTTACTTCTAGTCCTAATAATTACCAAAGCTTCTTTTCTATGCTTTTCTCTTTTCCTCTTCTGCAAATCCCCATGCAACTCTCTCATTTCCACAATTCTATTGAGTATCACCATTCAATTCAGAATAAAGAAAGAAATATGCATCTCCACGCCCTCTTGCTAATCGTCACAAATTTAGATAAAGATGATAGCAACTAGCAAGGGATGTTTAATTTTCTCACCCAAAAAAAAATGGAATAGGAACAGAAAAGGACAACCAAGAGACCAAGTAATGATTTTCACAAGTGGAATGCATCGTCCTGCACTAATCAACAAAAGCCCATCTTGTCATGTGCTGGCCATATCATTTGCGGCACTGGTTGTGTATCCATGGTCAGTTTATGGGGTCATTGATCTTGACATGCACTCTCGTTGGCTTGACTAAATCACATTCTCATTGAAGATTATCATCTAACAACCCACTACCGTCAATTTTGGTCAAATGACTTGCAGATTTAAATATGAGAAAAATGTATCTTGCTGACATTCTACAGGAACCCATCCTCTGAATATGCTAGCTGTTACAATCTTCTTGGGCCATTTGGATCCCAAATCGGGAAATACAAATGAGATTTCCATAATATGTGCCGCACAAGGTTTAAAAATTGTTTGTGCAAGTATCACTAAGATTAAAAGAAACTGAATGGTTTAGGGCAAGTTGACAGCTGAGATGATTTATATTTCTCCAAAATTGCGGATGACTCCAACGTAAAAGTAATGATCAAGACAGCTTCTTCTGTGGAAATACACTGATCAACCCTTTTTTATTTCACCAGTGGAACCAATTCCTTCATAAAGTTGCATCACTAAACGTCTTATCTAATTGATGGTTTTTGCCCGTCAGAGATTACTCCCAAATATTTATCCAACACATTCTGGAATGCCTGCAACATTAAAATAGATTTCAAGCTTACTAGCCCATGTACTTAAACTCTAATGAATTGAAGTGGCACAAGATATTCTTAAGCTTCTCTCTCTCTCTCTTTTTTCTTTTCTTTTCTTTTCTTTCTTCCTTCCTTCCTCTCTTCATTCTTCTTTTCTTTTTTTCCTTTGATAAAGTAAGGGTTTATTAGAAACACAGAGAATATACTAGGTAAGTGAACAAAGTGATAAAGGAAAAACAAACTACTGATGATGTAAGAAGAATAATAATATTAAAGCACAGCTCCATTCACAGGTTAGTAAAAATATCAAATGTGTCCCAGAAGCATACTTCCGTCATCATTGATAAATATTAGTTCCATTCCAGCAGGCTGAAATGTTCAGAAAGTATTTTATCTATTAGCATGCTTGGAAGATTCTTTTGTCCAATTGCAGCAAATTGAAGATAAAGATGCAGATGCTGATTAACTCACTTAAAGTTCACTCAAACAAAGATGCTATGAAGATGCAAAAATGTAAAGAACCAAAAGAACAAAGACCAAACAACTTTATAAAGACTGCTCATTTGGAAAAAACCAATGTGGTCAAAGCTGAAGTGGCTCAAAAAATATCATCAAGGAAGCAGGATGCAAATTTTATTTGGATTCATTCAGTGTAAACTTTAATTCAAAAGTTCAACGGGAGAAATATTATATATATATGTACATATATATATATAGAAGAGGATCTATGGATATTACATTCATGCGTGGGAAGATTATCATGACACAGAGAAGACTATTACCAGGAATTATCCAAGATCATACTATCTAATAGGGCACAGATAATGAAATTCCTTTTTTAACCTATTCTACTGAATGGGCATGAGATATGGTTTTCAAAGCCTGTTTATGCCAATATTTTCAGCATAAAACCTGAACAAAAATCTTTTATATTGGCCAATTATTCAAAAAAATTGTTTGCATTTCTACCTCCTAAAGCTTTTTGCACTATATAAAACTTCAAGAAATTCCAATTGCAAAACAGCTTCACCATTTGCAGGGAAAGCATACAGAAAGATGCTTCACCATATGAATTGAGATCACCAAAGAGTTATGATGCCAGCTACATAGTGAAATATGTAAATCCATAGGAAATTTAAAAGGTGTTGGTAGAAAAATATAACAGGAGCAATTAAATATTTTTAACATGATATCAGTGGAGATTAGTTTTCGATTTAAAATGTCAATAATATACATGAACATGAGCATGCATCAAAACCAAACTAGTTTCGGTTGAGTAATCCCATTTTGGTTAAATGCTTAACCATATCAAGTTGGCCTTGTATATAATATTGTATATGACTATCTTCACCCGAGATGTTATTCATTTAGGTTGTCATTATTGACCCACATTCTAGGTCCATCAACATACCATTATCTGTATCTATTGAAGTGTCGTAATGAATCTTAGAAAAACATATTGGCTGTTTTAAATATGAAAACAAGACTAGCGTATTTTAGATATATAACTAAAACTATAATAGAAACAGAAGAAGCCAGATGCTTTCAAGAAATGGCAAAGAATCAATAATTCAAAATAAATAAAGCACATCAATTTTCAAATAAGCATTGAGGAAGCAGTAAGTTATATTGTTGTTTTAGTTGGATTCCAAGTGACGATCACTAAATAGTCCATATCAATTAGATAAGCCTCTAAAGTCTTAGAATGCATAGAGTCCTCACCACCTGCTAATGTGAACTTTGTTTGAATGCTGTAATAAATAAACTTAATGGAAGTTGGTTTACTCGCCAAATAAATACAAGGATACCTACATCTTTAAAGTAAAAATACATGTAGAACACATTTTAATATCAAGAAAATATTTATCATTTGATATACACTTGACTTCCAAAAAGACTAAAGATTGATAGAGCCCAATAATACCTGGAGAGCAAATGATTCTTTCCCATTCAGAATTGCATCCATGGCAGCAAATTGGTTATCGAACGTGCCATAGAAAACTTCATAAAATTCGTTCCTGAAATCATAAATGATGAGTGATACCGCAAAGTTAAAGCAGTTCTTCTTTTAAAAATTAGATAGTCCAATGAAGTTAACAAATACCTATTTCCTTCAGTGAGTTGTTGATCCATCTCATCAAATTTGCGTGTGAGTACTTCTGCTCCTGCCGGTGAAAGCAAGTGCAGTATCAAAGCCTCCAAAGTTCTTGGGAAATTGTGCTGGAAAGAGAGTGATGGCAAAATGAAAAATCTCCAAGAAAAAGATGCAACAACACATATAATAAATTACATAAGGCAACTGTACATGGAGATCATTTGTAAAATAGATAGGCATTTCATGCATTGTTGAAAAAATTCCTGCCTATGAAGTGTAAGCTTTACAAAAGAGTCCACACTCACAGCCATAGCAAGAAGGACATTCTGAAAAGTGTGTGGATCAAGGGGCCAAAGTATTTTAGCAACTGGATCATCTTCTATAATAAATAAGTTAGTTGTTGCAGTCTTATCATAATGACCTTTGATACTAACTGCAGAATCATTTGCTGAAGTTGACTCTACCAATTGACTTTGATCATTCAAGTTAACACGATCATGAACCAAAGAAACAAGCTCATGAAGAACCTGGAGTGCATACGGTTCCAATACACGCAAGTTAACTCTCTGTGGTTGATCTTTCCCTTGTAAATCATTTTTTACACATGCTTGCACCAAATCCAAGTGACTATGGTCTGATAATAACAGAAAAGGTGGGATCAGTCACAAGCTATTTGCTCTTTCACATAAAACTAAAATCCATAGAAGGTAAACACGACCAAGCAACATAATATGATCAAACTGACCTCCCTCTCCATTACTGAGCAGCTTGCTTGTATGCATCTTCTGTTTCTCCATGCCAGGAGAATAAGCCTTCTGGAGCATGTAGTTCTGTCCTAATTTCACATATAATTAATGGGTTAGAAATGTTCGACTATAAACTTAAAACTTCTATTAGAAAACAAGGGACAAAAGGAAAATGGACAACATTTGAGTCCCCACAGTTAATGAATAAAACAGAATTATAAAGTTTCCAATGAGTCAATGACTACTCATTATTCATTAATATATGGGGCATATAAGGATCTTAGAACAGAAACTGCCAAACTTTTCAGGTCCATTAACTTAAACAAACTTCAAGGTAAAGATTTCATAGGTATAAATTAACTTAAACAAACTTCTAGGTAAAGATTTCATAAGGTATAATCAACCATGTCCACAATGACATCTGCCGGGAATATCACAATTTTTTCCAGGATCCATTTTCGAAAGGAAAAAAAAAATCCTTCAAACTGGCCAAGAAGTGTGAATGCAGACTCAAAACGCAATTTTCCATACAAATAGTGGATAGCAAGAGTTTTAATAACAAATAAATATAAAGCTTAAAAACTAAAAAAATGGGCATTTTTGCAATGCCTGAAGCAAGAGAGCAAGGTTTTGTGGGGAAGGGGGTAATGATCAATCCCAATTCCAATCCAGTAGTAAAAGAGTCTGCTGCAACAGACAGATCAAGGTTATAACGTACCATTTCTTTATCAGTCAGTCTTGATTTCATAACATTCAGCAAAACATGCCAAAGAAACAAAAGCACAGAATCAAGTTAACTTGCTGGACTAAAGCTAAAGCTAAATTAAACAAACAAAGCAAAGAAGTCTTCAGGGGGGAAAAAAATATGAGGCAAAGGAACCTTCTTAATATTCTGCGTAAATAATAAGCATCCATGTGTTCTGACATGCTAGACATTATGTTGGACCGCCACCAAAAGTTAACCGCAATAGTCAAATCGCTACTGTCTACTTGGTGGAACCTATAGCAATTAGAAAGAAAATCATCTAACTTTCCCATACAGTAGAAGGTTTAGTCCAAAAAAAGAAACTGATCTAGTAAAATATACAATAGGAAACAGTTAGCCAAATCATCAAGTTTCTGACTGGTGATAGCGGGAAAAACAGGCAGGGGGGAACAAACAGTCAGGACTGCAATGAACCTTGAAACTTGTGATGATAAAATTAACTTTTTTAAGGGGAAATACAAAAAATGTCATGTTATTCGTGATTTAAAAACTTAAGTGCATGTATAACATTTTTTGTCAATATTATCCTGGTTTTTCACTGTTAGCTATTTTGGGCCAAACAACTTAACACTAACAGGTGTTAAATCCAAGCTGACATGGTGCAGATGTGGCATTAATACCTAGTAAAACTAATTTTTAAACTAATGGGTCTCACATATAGTAAAAATATGAAAATTTAAATTAATAATAAATTTATTGAATATAAAATAATTAAATCATGGAAATTATTTTGACAATAGATCCTCCAGGAGGCTCCTGCCAAGCCTTCCCAGTGACCTAGCCTTGGAAAATTTTGTTTCTTATGTAGGGAACTGTTCCAGTTCCAGATGCTATGTTATCACTTGAGGAAGGCCAATGAGGATTAGCAGCAATCACCAACAAGGACAAGGATCAGCTATTGGTAGTTATTGATTGGATGCTGGCAAAGGAACATTATTATAGAGTCGGTCCTTGCCTGAGCTCAAACCGGCTAAAGAAGGAAGAAAACCCATTTGACCATCCCTGGATTTTTCAAAAAAAATTAAGAATTTGTCATTGTCATTATTTATGAGAATGCTATTTAATGAATCCTGTTAGAATCTAGGATTTCTAGGGATTTGATTCTCAGATTAGGCTAATAAGATTAGGTTGATTTCTAGGGATTTGATTCTAAGATTAGGCTGATAAGATTAGGTTGATTTCTAGGGATTTGATTTTTGTTTCCATAAGATTGTACATTGTACGAGTATAAATACTCATCTAGCTTGAGGGAATAATCAAGTTGAACATATTTCAAACTTCTTACTTTTCAAAGTATCAGAGCCTGGTTGTAAGTCTTTGCTCTTCTCTTTTTTTTTCTAGTTGATTTTTTGCCGGCACAAACCCGTTCTCTCCCAATCTTTAGTTTTTCTCACCACTCCTATCATTAGAAGCGCAAAAGGCCGACCAAACAGCTGGTCAAATTTCATCGCCGGAAAGTAGCCCACGCGCCACCGTCTTCCGCTTCTCCGGCCACCACGTGCTGGTGCATGAACAGTACTCTGGCCACCTTTTTTTTACACCATTCTCCCAGACACAAAGTTATTAAGACGAGAGGCGACGCTAAGGCAACATGGTACCCTATTGCCTTAGGCGAGAGGCAAGGCAAGAGCCTTTTTGAAGTGAGGCGCCATAGCCTAAATATATATATATATTGTTATGTAACTATTATATTATTATCTTCATGATTAGTTAATATAATTTATAAAACTATATCCTAATTAGTAAACATAATTATAAGGATATGTTCCTAGGTAGTAACTATAATTATAGTTAGCATAATTATAGGAATACTTTCCTTAATTAATTACAATAATGATAATGATATTTTCCTTAAATATTCCTATTTAGTTACTATAATTACATGATATATATTCTTAAATATTCCTAGTTACTTATTATAATTATATAATATACATAATTAATTAGTTAGCATAATTATAAGGATACTTTTCCTAATTAATTAGAATAATTATAGTGATATTTTCCTTAAATATTCCTAGTTAATTACTATAATTATATAACATCTATAATTAATTAGTTAGCATAATTATAAGATACTTTCTCTAAATAATTAGAATAATTATGATGATATTTTTCTTAAATAGTACCTAAAATTTTCCCTAACTAGTGCCTAAAATTTAGTTGTTTAACGAGCTACTTTAAAAGGAAAATTTGATTAGTGTTTAGTGTTCAAAAAGCAAAAAAAAATCTAAAATTTACACCTAATTTGCAAGAGGCGGCACCTTGCCTCGCCTCTTGCCTTGAGCCTGGCGAGGCAAGGCGCTCGCATCTTGCAAGTGGCCTTGCCTGGCCAAGGTGAGGTGAGGAAGGGTCGCCTCGCCTCGCCTAGCGCCTCGCTTGGCGCCTTTAATAACACTGCAGTTAGGAAGACTTGTATAATTATTTTAGACGAAAATTAAGAGTCTTGTAGCTTTTTTTTTTTGATAAAAAATTATCTGAGCCTATTACATGTTCAAGAATTTAGGAACATGAACAAAACAGGGAATTCAGAACAAACTCTTTATGGAGAAAAGTTTGAGAACATTGTTTCTGTATCAGAGACTTTATCTCATTCATCATCAGAAAACATTTTACATACGATCCTCTTAGGTACATGAAGAAAAGGTTACCACTCTCTAGAAAGATCTTGCCAACTAAGATACTTTTTCCTGCCTGAATAACTGTCTTGGTTCATTTGCATGTTCAGGCCTAACAGCCTGCATGAGTCTTTCTCCAAGTAGATTGATAGTTTGGAATATGTAAGGGAAGCACGTCGTTTCCCTTGCTCACCAACAAACTGCACCATTTGCACCATCTGCTTCGTGGCAGATTTTTAACTGAGGAAGTTAAAATGTCATCAAGCAGCTTGTGATTCTATCATCTCCGCCCCTGCACTCCCCCTTTTTCGCAAGCTAGAGATTGGGGAATGAACAAAATCCATCAATCTCAGCTTGGATACCAGTTTAGGAACAAGGTAATCCCCCTTACACTTCCTCACGCTCAAGGCGTTGCCCAGGACCAAACACCTGGGCGTGAAACACTTGTGAACAATATTGAGAATTCAGTTCATTTGCTTGTTCACGTCTAACAGCCTGCATGAATCTTTCTCCGAGCAGATTGATAGTTTGGGATATGCAAGTGTAGTGCACTGTTTCACCTAAACATGCTGCATGCAGTTTTCACTTACTCACCAAATGTACTGTTTGTACCTTCTGTTTCTCTGAGAATTTAACTGAATAAGTTAAAATGTTGTTGAGAAGCTTCTGATTCCATCAGAATTGTCTGTTTAATTACATGGAAAATTATTGGTTTTTTTTATAATATATGTGTACTAATAATGTGGAGAGTGTCTCATGAGTCCAACTTATACTTTATTGTTGTTGTGATGATAATTCTCATATCTCATGGCACTTGCAGGGCTTTGGCTAATGTGGCGAGTAATGGAGGAGACCATCGCTGATTGTTTGTGATGGTTTCATCATCAAGGACCCATCTCTACCATCTTATTCAGATTCCAGATTTTGACTTATTTCTTATTTTTCTAGAATACTATACTCTTGATCAGAACAATTTTACAAATCCCATGATCTGGCGGTGGGTGTCCTTCAATATATATATGTATCTGCAATTCCTTGGGAGATTGTTCTTTTTTACTAAAAAGATAGACCAAACAATTCCTTGGTAGATTGTTCTTTTTTCTAAAAAGATGGACCAAACTCAATAGTGACTCTCTCATATCTGGAAGA
The DNA here is from genome assembly GCA_948266635.1 of Cnidoscolus chayamansa. Taxonomy (NCBI): domain Eukaryota; kingdom Viridiplantae; phylum Streptophyta; class Magnoliopsida; order Malpighiales; family Euphorbiaceae; genus Cnidoscolus; species Cnidoscolus chayamansa. The sequence continues at coordinate 33,484 of CAOGCB010649602.1, forward strand.
ATATACAAGTTCAATGGGAATAAATATATTTTACATATTTGTCAATTGCTCACTTCAAGGTCTGATTTGTGAAGGGTCCCTTCCCCATTTATACTTGATGATTGATCTCCCACGACACTGCTTCACGAAATCTATTCATTAATTTAAATTTTCAGCAAATTATAAATTTATATTTTTCATCTGCTACTTTCTTTCGTTACCAAGACTTAATACTCGTAAAAGCTTTGAATTAATTTATAGCCCTCTCAACTCCATGCAAAAGCTTAATACTCTGCTGTACTCTCAAACTGAATCGATCCCTTGCCCACTACAAAAACCCAAAAATAGAAAATAGCCCCCGTTTTATTATTATTGTTATTGTTATTATTATTATTGTTATGGTCATGAACAATAAAAACAAAATTGGCCTTTGTGTATATATATTAAAAAAAATCAGAATTGGTTAACTGTGACTAAGATGTTTTGTTTTATTTGTGTTTATTGATAATATAATAAGTGTACTAAAAAAATCATAGAAAATATGATGCATTATTGATAAACCCACAAGGGGCTGAAATCCTTGCGAC